>PVKA01014281.1:0-52820 GCA_004027165.1 Ctenomys sociabilis
ACTAGGTAAATAATTATTGAATCTGTGATATAATTCAGCCACATAAATAACTGTAAATATAATATCATGTATGCACCTTGTACAATACCAAAACATTATGAAAACAGTTTGCAATGTATTATTTCATCGACTCTGTATGGTTATGGTGTTTTGAAACTGTCTGATTGACATTTGTATTTCAATAAAATAAAAATAAATGGAAAAAAAAAATAAATCCAGTGCTGAACATAGTGCTTGGGAAAGTTAAAGTGCTCAAATAAAATATTTATTAAATGATCAATGGCTGTCAATACTCCAAATAACGCATTAACCTGAATTGAGAGCACTGGGAGTGCATGTGCTTTTTGAAGTATTCTGTGTATGTGAGGTCTGGAGGTCGGTGCTATTATAAGACAGCATCTTGACCTCAAGAAGCCAGAGAATTCAAAGATCATCATACCAAGAAAAGTTTAAAAGTGTCAGTGATGGCATTGCGGCCCTCAACGTTGTCCACAATACTTTCTTTCTTTTTTTGATAGTTATGTTTCTTTTTTACTTAAAAGAGAAAAAAACCAATAAAAACAATGATACAGAATTTCAAAACCAGGTGATAGGGATTAAAAATAACTACTATGTTTCATATTGTTATTTTCAAAATAATTGTTCAGATTATGATATAGGCATGAAAGATAGTTCTGTTTCTAAATACCTTGCTTCTCCTTCATAATGATTATGCTTTCACTCTCATAATTAAAACATTTTGTCACAATATATCTAAGTATAAGCTTTTTTCATGGCAATCTGCTTTTTATTCTAGTATGTTTTTGATTAATAACACAGCTTCAATAATTAATACATTGTGCACTGTTATCTTCTCATAACCCACTATTATTGCTGACTGCTGGACTGTGTTAGATTGTTTTGCTGAAATCATGCACCTATAGTACTTAGACGCCAATGGAATGCCCATCTCTGACAAGACTAAACAAAAAAAAGTTATAGAAAGGAAGGACCATTTTGTATTTGTATATACAGAACAGTTAGGATAGATATACAGCTACTTTTGCTTAATTCAATGAGAAGAAGGAATTGTTCTAAGAGTGTTTGGAGAAGATATCCTGTCCTCAGTGCTTTCTTAATTGCTTGAATACACAGAATGATATCAATGGCTATGACTTTGGTTGTTCAATATGCTCACACCTCTTAAGATAGAGCCAATCTGAATGATCTCTACACATGTGAAGTTCGACATAGTGCCCTTCTGGGCAACATGTACAAAAAAGAAGCAGCAAACTCCTAGCTTTCCCATTAGAGTTTAGAGTAAAGGAAAGAAGTGCTTTGACTGGGGAACTCTTTAAAATGGACATGATCTAGATCAAATTAGCACCTCACCCAGAAATACTTCATTGCTTTTGCAGCTGTTTGTTTAAGTTCCATGGAGCCAGCTCTTATAAATTATCCCTTAATATGCCCTGGACAGTTTGATTTGGGAAGGATATTCACTTTCCCCAAGGAGCTAATGAAAATTCAGTGTTTGCTTATGCCCTGCACCTCATCGCAAAAATCAATGTCTGAAGTACAATAGCCACACATGATCTGTAGCCCTGGAGCCTTCACAGAGCTGAAAATTATAGCTCCAAAAAGCAATCTTTCCTTCCTTCCTCCAAAAACTTTAGATTCACACATCTGTTGCCTTCTTGACCCTGGGCTTTCTGTCTTCCTATCAGACAGCAGTGCTTTCTTCTTGCTTTTGTAGAAAATGCTTGCTCTTCCTGAAAGTGAGGCCCCGTGGATGGCTGCTTACCTCACACCTGTGGCTGGATTTGAAATCTCTGTGGTATACCAGACCCAAGAACAGTGCAAACTGAAAATTACACAGTATCTTTTTGACTTGTTTTGAAGTAAATTCTATTTGCTGGTGTGAAAACACAACACAGTGATGTTTACCAGCTCAGCAAAACCAAGGCATTTTGCTTCCGTTTTTGGGTGAAATAAAGATATTGATCAAGAAAGGATGGAAAGTGAGGTTCGTGGAAAAAAGGGTAGAATTTGAACCCTGTCTCTTCAGTTTCTTTTCTTTCTGTATTTTAGGGAAGGGTCCACAGGGTATTCAGGGTCTCACTGCTAGATTGGACTTGGAGTGATTCTCCCAAGTGCTGGGATTGGAGGTGTATACCACCACATCTAGTCTCATTTGCTGTCTCAGCGTGCCTGCATGGCAGGCCCAGGGATCGAACCCCTGGCCCCTGTACCTGCTTGCAGGTGCCTTAATCTGCTGAGCTATTTGACCAGCCCCAAAAGAATAAAAAATAGTTCAATAGAAATGATACAGAATTTCACTAAGCAAAATGATAGGAATTCAACAATGGTTGTTATATCTGAAAGGTACAATACATGATATGAGACAGAAAGAAACTGTTCAAAGGAAAGGATTAACTCTCTCTCTCTCTACATATATATATATATATATATATATATATATATATATATATATATATATATGTTATATATGATAGCTTTGATAATTGTACTGCTGATTTCTACTGGTCTATTGAAAAAAATATTTGTAATGCATTTATCTAATACTAGTGTTAGAGAATGGTGTTCATTTTTATTTTATATAAGATAATCAATGGAAGGAGAAATATTAAGGCAGGAACTAATGTTTGTCTTCTAATATTTTATGAGCTATGTTGGTGAAAGATTTGAATATTTCAAAGAAGAGAATTGAACTGATGAATAAAATCCCAAGAAGACGGACCTATAAAGAACTTCATAGTACCAGGCACCCGAAGATGGGCTAGTGTATTTCCATTAAAATGGGTTTCTTCCACTAAATATCTACAATCAGAAATGGTGCTTAAGGGATGTTTAACCCCATATACAAGGTTAGGAGGTGGGTGATTTTGAGTATAAACAACAAAAACCAATTACTGTAACTCATTTTAACAATAGTCACCTTCAGACCAATGTATTGAGTAGTTTAGAAAGGTTGACAAGTTAATCCATGCTTACATAGCTCGGAAAAGCCAGAATTGGGGTCACACCTTTAATCTGATCTGAAAGCCCTTCTCCAAACTTTTGGGCACCGCTGACCCTGTCTGTACACCCACTTCTCATCCCTCCATTAAAGGGGTGCGTGTTTGCCTACAGGTGGCGCTATTGAATAATTTGTTAAACAATTTTAATTATCTAGTTACATAAATTCGTTTACTTTCCCAGCTTCATTAAATTTATCTTAGAATCTAAAAATCCCAAGGGTAATTTATTCGAACCCACTCAGGAAAGTGTGTAACATTCCTTAAAGGCGAGAACCAAAAAAGGTTCTTAGCCCTATCATGTTTGCTGTTGATTGGTTGCTTCAGCTCCTATGCTTTAAACAAACAGATGCCCAAGTGACCACTGCCAACGCCCTCATTAACCAGGGAAGAAACACTCCAGGTTTCTTTTTGATGAAGGACATTGTTCCCTCATCACGTTCTTCAGCCTGTCTCAGCAATGTTTGAGAACAGACAGTGTCTGTCTCATCAGCTGCTGCCTGAAAGGACATTGCCTACATGTCCTGCTGGCCTGCATAATAGCTGACTAAAGAGGACGCTTTCATTGTCATGTAGAGGTAGGTGGATCTCTTGCTTTCATTTTTCAAGGAATCACTCACACTTGGGATGCTAAGCAATTAGAGCATCTAATTCTAATGGATGAAGCGAAGCTCCTGCTTCACCTCAGCGCAGGCACAGGATGTCTCGCAAGAGCGCTACATGTTGAATTTGCACCTTCAGTAATTAGTACAGCTATTCTGCCAGCCCTCCTTCCTGCCTTTGCCAACATTTCCCGGTGTTAGCAAACAAGCATCAATCAGCAACCTGATGAGCAAAATTAAAGCCTCTCTGTGCAGCTCAATTCACAGACGAGACTGAAATGCCAGGTTGAAGAATGGATGTTTGCCAATGTTGCAATTGTGCACAACAAAACTACCAGGAGCCAACACAGCAGGAAAGGCTAACTTGCATTAAACTCTTACTATGGACCAGGCACTGTGCTGTGTGCATTGTGTGGAATGCAATCCTGATAAAAAGTTTAGGAGAGGCAATCATTGCACCTGTCTAATTTATAATTAAAATTTAGGGCACAGAGATGATAAAACACATATCCAAAGCAACAGAACTGTAATGGTTACAAGCATGATCTGTTCTCTCACTGTGGAAAAGTTAGTTCTTTATTTTTAGGATGTGAGCTCAATTTGGGCTAGTCAAGTCACCATGGAACCAAAACCAGTCACTCAGAAAAGGGTTTTGGTGACTGCATTTGTGAAGATAACTCTCAATGGGGTGGGGGTCAGAAGTCATAGAGATATTCTGACACTTCCCAGGATCTTGGAGGCATGGTGAAAGAAGTTGCTCTGGATAAGATTGTGGAATTAAAGAAGAGAAAGAGAGGGGTGCTGCTGTTGTTTCTGTTTTTGGTGGTACCAGGGATAAAACTCAGGACCCTGCACTTGCCAGGCAAGCACTTATTCCACTGAGCTATCTCCCCAACTCCTTGTTTTTAGCAATTATTGACATTCAAATCAGTCTCTGCAGTTTAGTGATAATGAATGTATTTGTGTGAAGGGGCGTATGTTTTCCTGTGCACAATTGTTTCCACTGTTGTCCAGCAGTACAAAGTGAAGGTTTACCAGTTCATCTCAGGTAGACTTGGGCAGCAAACAAGTTTCTAATCTGTGCTTTACCGAAGTGACTAATTTATCTTCATTTCTTGGAACTTAATACCTGCCTTAGGAGCAAGTCCTTGTTCTAGCCGTAGTGCCTGTTTCTTCATTTTGTGCTGAATTTCCTTTCTTGAACTATAAGTATATTAAGAGCAGTAATTAGAGAAATGCTGTGGTAATGTCGTTAGATTCATGAGGCAGACTTTCTGCCTCTGTCTCTATCTCTTTCCTTCACATTGTCACTCTGTCTCTCTTTCTCTCCCTCTCTCCCTCTTCTTCTGCATGTGTTGATGTGCTATTCCAGGGATTGAATTTAAGGCCTTTGCATTGAGCTATATCCCTAGGTCTTCATATGTTTTTAAATTTTGCGACAGATTCTTGCAAACTTGTACAGGCTGGTCTCAAACTTGCAATCCTCCTGCCCCTCCCTCCCAAGCATTTGAGATTACAGACGTGTTCGACTCTGTTCAGCCAGGTCTTCATTTTGAGATTATGTCGTTTTACATTTTTCCTCTGACTCCAAATCCTGACTTTACCATAAATCTGAATATTATGAGTGTTTAGAATCCCAACAGGGTTGTTCTACCTGCCTATTTGCCAAGAACTAGCTTTTCTTGTTGAAGCACTCTGAGAGCAGTCAGACTCCAGTCATGGCTATTTCCTTAGCAGTGGCTGAAATAGGCTGTTTGTGCCTAGCAAAACTACTTACAGCAGTGAGTTTTATTTTTTTTTCAAACAAATGTTATACATTTATATCTGATAATGTGAACAACTAATTTGAAGACAGCATCATGTAATACAGCAACCATTGTTGAATTCCTATTACTTTTATTTAGTGAAATCTTGTATCATTTCTAATGCTGTTTTTTTTCTTTACATCTCTATTTTGTTTTCTAAAATAAAAAAAAATATTTTACGCCATGCATCCTATTTCTGAAATTTTGGGGCATGTGCTTACTTTCTGTATCCTTAAAGTTTAATAAAGTCATCATTAAGATCAATCCAGATAATCTATAATTAATTTAGTACAACATAGGATCATATTAACCATTCTTAAAGTACTCATATTATATTAAGGTAAGTAACAATAGGGTTCTTGAATCCAAATAAGATAAAATCTTAAATAGTACTAATCAGTTATATCATAGGTATATTTTAAAAACTAGTCTGATATCCATTAATAAAGAATTTTTTAAAAAATTCTTAATTAGGGCTTATGTGACAATATATAGCAGATGAAATTCCCAGCACATTTTGGAATTCATAACATATGTTGCTGTATTTTTCAAGCTGATTTTAAAGCAAACAATTAAGAATATAATTGCATAAATACTTATTAAGATATTTAATGCAGTTGAAGGAATTTTCTGGGATGACTCTCCTAAAATGCAAATGTGAATTCTGAGTTGCGGGCGTATGGTGCAATGCAACACCGCATGTGTGCACCTGGCCGAGCAGCCCGGGAACCCATCTTGGAAGAAAAGCTGCATTCTTGTGAGGCTACTCTTAGCCTGGGCCAGTTCATAGTACTGCAATCTGCTGTTCAGGGCCATGACACAAGGCATGGGTCCACAGATTACATTAGATCTCAGCATCATTTAATTCAACCCAGAAACTAAGTTTATTTAGCAAGGATAATTACGTAAGGGTAGAGGGAAACAGTGTGGACTGGGACGGATAGAATGTACTGATGGAATTTGAAATATCCCAAAATAATCCTTATTTAGAAGGAGTAACACAGAGATTATAGACCATTCAACCTAGAGAAAAATGTTCAATCCCTGTCCTCTCTGATCACCTAAGTAAATTTTTGTGAAAAGCAGCCAATAACCTTCAGGTTTCCTTTTTCCTATCCAAACCCAATTCAGCCCAGAAGGTCAAGCAGCAGTGTCTTCTGGCTCAACATCTTGCCTTCCTGTTTTGTTACCATCTGCCAGGGATCTCAGGAGCTGGACTTCTGCTGTAGGAAAGCTGCACCTGGTGCCCAATATGTCACATGTTTGGGGGCTATTCTGTTTTGCCCTGTGCCAGAGCACCAGGGTTTAGAAATCATAAGGTTAACACAAACTATCACAAGTTTCAATGATGAACCTATTATTGGCCAAAAATATAACAAAATTGGCTAACATTATCAGTAATTAGAGAAATGAAAAAAATATATCAGTTTTGACAAAATTAAGAAGATTGATTTTGTTCAGTGCTGATCAATTTGGGGTGAAAGTGTCCGCCTTTGTATTTTGCTGATGGAAGTGTAAATCACTGAAAAGCAATCTGGGAAAAGTGCTGTTTTTCCATGTGTATAAATTTTGAGGAATAATTCAAGATGCCTTCATGTAGAGGATTTGTAGCAGATATTCTTGGCAGGACTATTTGCACTTAACTGTTCTCCCTGTCTGGAAGGTCTCGCCCCAGATAGATGTCCAGCTGGCTCCCTCATGGCCTTTGGTGCTTAGCTTACATGCCTGGCCTGTCCATTAAGGGAAAACAGCAGCCTTCCCTGAGCTCCCTTTTCTGGAGTTTGCTTCTTCCTTTGTTCTCCATAATGCTCAACACCAAGTGACACGCTGATATTTTACTTGTTGATGCATTTCTTTTCTGTCTCTTGCATTAGAATGAAAATTCCACAAAAAACAAGTATTTTGTCTGTTTTGTTCACCTGGAAGCCTAAAGCGGATGCCTACAGACACTACAATAAATACATGTTGAATAAATGAAAATATAAATTTAAAGGAATGCACAATATCTGCATGTAAAGAGCTGGAGGGAAATTAAGATATGCTATGGGGAGATAATTTTTGGAAAGAAGACAATAGGATGACCTAATTTTTGGAAACACATTAAATATATGTGTATATGTGTATGCATATCATTTCTATTCTATCAACCTATCCGTCTCTGTTTCTCTATCTATATTTCTAAGAACTGAGAAAAAGTTACAAAGATATATGACAAATTACAAATTAACATAGCTTGCCTTAGGGTACTAGAGTTAGACTACACTGCTAAGGAAGAGAGTCTCAATGTTTTTTGTACCTTTGTATTGTTTGCCTTGTGACAACAAGCATTGTATTACTTTTCTAATAAAAAAAAGCACCCCATGAAATGAATGCAATCACATCCACAGAAAGTGGCTCTGGGCTATTTCTTTATGTGTAATATGGCAAATAATATTCTTTCGCTCTTGAACAGTTGGGCTTCTCATCTTCATAATACCAATGTCTTCAGGCTGGTAGCAAATAGATAATTAGTTTCATTTGTGGTTTACCAGAGTGAGTCCTAGGTTCTGATAAGTGTGTAATTGTTCGCTAAGGCTTAGCCAAGGAGACTGCTGTATCTTCAGCTTTAGATCTTAATAAGACAGAGCAATAAGTCATGTACTTGCACACTTCTCAGAAACAACAGTGTACCCAAGGCAAGACAATGATAGTGGACATTCAGGAATGGATACTGTAAGGAAGTATATTATTCATAGACAATTTGATACCAATGGTAAACCTGACTGAAGAGTCCATCTGCTTTGTATTATATTATACCTCTCTTAAAATCCTACCATTCTGAACACATAGATTTTTTAAATAACTGCTGAAGTGATTACTGAGCCCTTGGACTACATTATCCTTGGAATGCTACTGCTCATAAATTTCTGATTTTTGTAACAGAAAGTAGGGTTGTTGCTTTACTAAATATCTCTCATCTACTGAGTGCAATGCTAGGACAAAGACAATCAAAGATGAATAAGATAAAACTCTCACACTCAAGGAGAGCTTCTTCTATAAAGGAGACAGTGACAAGGGCAAGTGGGATGTGTATTTTAGGGTACAGTCTTCAAAGTGCTTTGAGAATACTGAGGAGGAAGTGATTAGTTCTGCTTGGGAAATTCTTTCAGCACTTGTTTGCAATTTTTTACTCAATGAGTTGCCCATTCTGGGCCAGGTGCAGTGAGTAAAATACAAGGTCCCTGTGTCATTGAAGCTTATTTTCTAGTAAGACATCGTCAGCTGCAGCACAAGTAAGCAAAGTCAATTCAAGCAGCAAGCCCCTAGGAAGTGTGTTCACAGATGGACTCCTGAAGCCATGGGAGCTACAGAATGATGATGTGGAGACAGCATGGAAGAGACAATGAAACCAAGTGTGAAACCCAGTAGTGGCATAGTCCGGACCACACATGGGATAGAGACTCATGCATGTGGCTGCTCTGAAAATCAAAATACACATGGTGAAGTCTGCATAATTGGCCTCTACAGGACTGAGATTGTTTGAATCTTAAATGCTCCACATGTTAAAAGATTTTACCCAAGCACGACACTACTAGGAGGTAGTGAACCTTTATGTGATGGAGCCAAAGGGCTTTGGATCATTGGGAGGGTAGCCTCTAAGGGGACCCTTGGAGACCCCACCCCTTTCTCTTCGTCCTTTTTTCTCTTGCCATGAGTTTAATGTTCTGCTCCATCACATGTTCCTGCCATGTGCTGCCTCCCCGTGGAATCCAAAGCAACAGGTTCAGCTGATGATGGACTGGAACCTCCAATAGTATGAGTCAAATAAATCTTTCCTCTTTATACATTAATTATATCAGGAATTTTGTTATAGTGAAGGAAAGCTGGCTAACACAAACTTCTTACATGCAACCAGGTAGAAAGGCAACAGAGGTTGAGATGAGAGAAGTGAAGTAAAGCTGCTACCTCAGAGAAGAGGCGTGATTTCTTTTTAATTCAGTCATTGTGGTTATATTGCATATCATTGTCTTCAAGCTAGCTTTTGAGATTATCAGATATACATATGCCAAATTGGTTTTTAAAAAGTAATAAGAAACTAAAAAGGAGATCTGGGGAGATAGATTGGTGATCTAGGCACCTGCCTGGCAAGCATAAGGACCCAGGTTTGATCACCAATACCACCTGCAGTGCTGGCCCTGGAAGTCTGAGAGCACTGTGCCTGCCACCAGAACTGGGTGTGGTGGCACATGCATATAATCCCAGTGCTGAGTTGGCTGAGATAGGAGAATTGCTAGGAATCCGAGCTGCACACTGAAACCTTGCACTACATAAATAAACAAATAAATAAATACATAAATAAAATTAAAAAGGAGAAGAGAAAGTAAGCATTAACTGATTCTTTCAGTAAAGCAGCATGCTACTATGCTGCTTGTGGGTAGGAGCTGCACACTGAAGAGAAGGGCAAAAACAAAGAGCATATTAGAAGTTATTTTTTTTGTAACAGGTCAGTGGGAGAAATTTTGATGGCATTCATGAAGAGGGAGGTAGTAGAGATGCAGCCATACGGCATGAAGAAAGACTTCATGACTTTCTCTTTGGCCTTGAAATAAGAGAAGTCCACTTGGGATGGAAGATACAGAACAGAAGCATGGGAAGGGAATGAAAATGGCATGAGTTGTGGCACTAAAGGAAGAAGTGATGGGATTTTAGAGAACACCGATGGAAAATACATTGGATGAATTGCTCATTGGAGCTATTAAATGATAGAACTCAAAAATTAACCAGTGACAGAAAAGTTAACACTTTTGGTTAAGCAGTAGTCTTGCATTCTTCCTGGTGTAGTTTCTACATTTAAGGATGTTACTTTTATTGTCTATTTTAGGAGGTTTTTGTAACTTGGAGGAACAATTTTTCCATGGAGGGCTTGAGATTTAAGTGTCTTCTGTCCTGGTTATAGTGGATTTTAATGCTTGGGTCTGTTTTCTGCCTGGAACACTGACTTCTGTACAGTAGCAGCAATTAAAAATAAAAATGAATTGGGGCACTTTCTGAAGTAGTCTTACCTCCAAACCTCAAAGCATGCTTTAATAATTTAATTAATAAAATAAGGATTATTTATTGCTTATTAACAATTATTTGCTATGTGCTCCTTATTAATTCACCATGGAGACCGCAGGAAAATCTCAGAGAGGCATCTGATGCTCAGGTTCTCAATTTCAGTGAAGAACTTTATTTAATAGCTTCCTTGAGCTTGCTATCTACATGTGTGACTCTACCACAGAGCCTGTCCTGTGTTATTATCTAATGGGGATCTCATGTGTTAAAAAAATCTCTTTTATGGTCTCTCGTCAAAGAAGCTATAAGGTCAGGGATATAGCTCAGTGGCACAAGCGCCTGTCCAGCAAGTATAAGGTCCTGAGTTCTATCCCCAATACAAAAAAAGGGGGATTCAATAAAGCCATGGTAAGACTTTCTGAGATGTAACCAAGAAAATATTTACTGTTCTGTAAAGTTGAAATTGTCTTAAACATTAATGTTTCAAGCCTAAAACATGTATTTGCTTCCCAAAGTGAGTGAAGCTACAATGGCTGGTATTTTTGCTAGTTTAGCAATCCACTATTTTCATGCTAACATCTTTCTTCTCAGTCAGTGTCCTGTCTCAGCCTTAGCCTGCGTAGAAGCATTATATTGCTGACCAAGTACACAAGCTAATAGGTCAGACTGACTTGCCTAATTAGTTCTACCACTTAGAAAGTGTTGTCTGGTGCAAAGTTACTCAAGTACTCTGAGATTTGATGTTTCTGGTACTTAGTTGGTGACCCTTAGCACAATAGCATCAGTTCTCCCTAGACGACAGTTTGAAATACAGAATCCTGGGCTGGGGAGACAGCTCAGTCATCTAAGTGCCTGTCTGGAAAGCACAAGGACCTGGAATAGATTCCCCGATATTGCATGCTGTGCAGGCCCCACTGAGCTGGTCACCAAAACCCAGCTCAGTGGTGCACACCAATAATCCCAGCACTGCAGAGGCACTACGAGTCCAAGCTGCATAGTGAGACCCAGTGTCAAATAAATAAATAAATAAATAAATAAATAAATAAATAAATAAATAAATAAATAAATACCAAGTCCACTCCCACACCTTCAGAGCCCATCTTTACTTTTTAACAAAGTCTTCAAGTGATCTGGATTCACACTAAAGTTTGAGAAGTATAATAACGTATAACAATAATTCCCCAAAAGAAAGAATTTTTCCCTAGAACAGAGTGTGCTATCAAGGAAATTCAAGTGGGTATCATTTATTTCCATTGTTATTACTGTTATGATTTCTGTTATTATTACATTGCAATGCACAGCAAAATAATTATAGAACTTATAATGCAGAAGCAGTGGAGTTGTTTGAGCTTGTTTTCCTGTAACTGGACAGTCTCAACTGAGGGTGATAGGAGAGAGTGCCACCCCAAATATGTTGTTGGCATCAACTCAATTCCATTTTTTTTATTTTACTGTCTGTCACTGCAGACATCTCTGCTTCATAAAGATAGGAAGACACAAATAGAACCAGGCTTTTGGTACTTCAACCACCATCTCAGGTTATTCTGCCTTGAATTTTGCACAGAGCATATGGAGATTTGCAGCTCTTTCAATGATATTGTTAAGGCCACCACCATTCCTGATGTGAAGCAGTTGACCCTCTTAGCAAGGACAAAGTTAATCCACCTGGCTAATTCACAAGTGGGGCACAGATCTATTCCTTTAAGTAATTTCAAACTCTATGAAAGCTGCAATAGATGATTGTGCTCAAGCAAGAAAAAAAGAAGGCCCTTGCTTAGGCTCTTTCAAAATCTTTGCAAATGTTAGCAACGTGTCAGAACTCCAAGGCTGATCTGTCACCTCCACGATTCCAGCTGGACTCTGAATGCAGCCACTTCCTTTGCTAGCTTGAACACCACTGTTGTTCCCTTTTAAAGTGACAAACTGAATTCCCAGAGCAGGCTGCATACATCACATGAGTAAGCAAATACTGCACTCCATCCTGTGTCACGGGCATAAGCTGCCTCTGGTGACTGTTTTTCTAACATAAATCCCTAGAGGAAAACTCATAACTCTAAAACACAGCTGGTGATGTGCCTTTAGAAATTCATCTCAGTTCTGTGCATAAGGAAAGACCTGTGTTCTCTATGTCATCTCTTCACAAAAGTGCACAAATTAATGGCACTTAATTTTGGGTACCACAGATTCACAATGGCTAGATCAGGCTTGGGATTTTTGGTATCCCCCTGTTGAGGGTGCCCATTATTCCATTAGGTGTTGGCTACTCTTTTCCACCTCTTAAGACTAAGACTGAGCTCGCTACAACTAAAGATGCTCCAGGACAAGATGCTCATTAGTTTAAGATCACCACCACCCTCTGGGTCATCTGACAATTTCCTCCACAATCAGTAAATGCCATGATTCTGGCTGCCTGCTGGCCTTTTGTTACTGGAGAACAACAGATAATCCCAGCTCCCCACTGGACCACCATTCTGACTCTCACTCTTTCTTCCTTTCCAGGATGGGCTGTAACACCCGGCAGGAGATTTGAGGCTTACTGCAGGGGTGTCTGATGAACTAAGGGCATGTACTTTCCTGTGGTTCATTGTTTTAATATAATCACTTCCTGAAAAATGTCATCAAATTGAGGTAATGTTTTTGGCTAGCCAGCATTTCTCTATGGATTATACTGCACATAGATTCACACTCGGAAGTGACTTCTTTGACCTAACTAGTGAAACTGGAAAACCATCTGGTCATGGCATCTGCTCCCTCTCTGCAGGTGACCAAAATAACCGATACTGACACAAAATGACCAATTTGTTTTTTCTGATATGTGGTCATTTAAAATCTCACATAGTTCAGAAGTGATGGTGGGTGGGTGTTGGCTGTCAAGAGAAGCTCATATAACTGATACTCCTGGATATATACTTAAAAAATATAATCCACAGAAAGAATCATTGTTTTGTCAACACCAACAGAACCACCCACTTGAGCTGTGTACCATGTGACTGATCAATTCTTTCTAACAGCTGTGCCTGTCAGTATCTGGTATTATTTTACCAATTCGTCTAGTTATATTGTTAGGGAAAAGAGCAATGTATGCCACGTTTTAAACTGAAGACCCTCCTAAAAGTTTCCGAAAGGTGTTCTTAGCAGCAGGAAGGATCAACTCTTATCAATAGTAAAGAGCTTCTTAGCGTTAGCTGTGCAGTTAGCCACTGAGAAAGGTGTCTTCAGATGCATTTGATAAGGTGGTACCCTTGGGTAATTGTTTCTGTTTTCTTTTTTTTTCATGCTTGTTTCTCTTTTGAAAAACTCTGAATGATTGTCTTTTAATCTAGGATGCTTGGTGTTCATATGGAAAAGCGGTCTTAAGGATGTCATAGCTTTGCTGCTAGCAACTTACTGCATATTGTACAAAGTAGGCATGGGGAGTGTGAATCATCTATTTCAATGACTGCATAATTAAAGTGAGCTTTTGGGTATTTTCTTTTGAATGTTGCTTTATTTCAGTTGGTGGTCTTGGAATCTTCTGTTTTCTTACCACTGGTCCTTTTTCCCTTTTAAAAGAAGCTATTGTTAGAGTGTGAACTTACCACAACTGTTATAGAGACAAGTGGGCAATGTGGGAAAGAGACACCTGTCAAAGTGGCAAATAAAATAATTAGTGGGCCACATATACACTAAGGTACATGTAAAATTCTTAACCTAAATTCTGCCATTAGATGCTGCTTGATTTTCACTTGCCACTCTCTGATAAGGCTGTGTTATGAGCCTGCAAGCAACTGGACTATAGATCAACCTTTCTGCAAATATGAATCTATACTTGTAGCTGGTCCTCAGTGCTAACATCACCATTTCAGCTCCAACTCAGATCATCAGGAACAAGGTTCTTAGAAGAAACACATAATCTCAGTCTCTCACATGTATTGTTCTCAGTGCTATAAGCTTCTTCTTTGTATGTATCTGGTACAGTATCTCACTATGTGGCTTGGACTCATAGTGATCTTCCTGTTTTCACCCTCCCCAGTGCCAGAATTATAGTTGTGTACCACCACGGCTGGTCTTGGTGGCCAGCTCAGAACACCCAAGAGTGGGTGTGGTGTGGAATATGGTGCTGGAGATTGAACTCCGGACACTATGCTTGTCTAAGCAGGTTCTTAGTCTGCTGAGTGTTCTGGAAAACCTAGTCCTGTGAGATTCTAATCCAAGCACAAAGGTGATGGGAGATGGAGCTCAGGAAAGTAATTGGGAATGGCTATAAACAAAGATGATTCTCTGCTCACTGGCTTGTACCCACTTTCCACTATAGAGCTTGTGGTACGGGACCATTAATGTGGAAAAACCTACCAGAGGATAGAAACATGCATTTCAAAAAAGTATCAAAAGAAAAACTTGATGGCTACTTTTTTTTTTTTTTTACTTTTTGTAAAAAAAGAAATAGTGGCAAAGAGAAAGTGGTACCTCATTTTGTATTTGGAAAAGCAGACAGAATTTTAGTTGCTCCAAATTATGATGACCAAGTAACCATTCAGTTTGTCGAGATCCTGGTTTAACATTGGAAAATGGAACAAAGTAAAATTTGATTATGCAAACTTGTCATATTTTTGAGCCTTCCTACCTAGAATTGGCCATCCACCTCATCTTGAAATAGTCATTGTTCTTTGTAGAAGTCATAAGGAAAACCTTCATAGCTAGTACCAAGTCCATAGGTTAAAAATAGAAGGTTAAGACATTTCACAAACTCCTAATTTCTACTGTCTTTATAACTGTTTATCTCTATTTTCACTGAGGTGTAAAAAGGGTAAAGAATAAAGAACACTGACTTGTCTAGTGGCATCCTTAGGCACACACACACTTGCCCTATCATCTTCCACTTGTTGGTTGTCTTATTAATCTTTCAACTTTGACTATATTATTCCAAACACAGCTTAGATTCCTAGAGTAAATGTTTTCTTCCTTCTTTAGTCATCACTATTAATTTTTGTTTTCTCTCTTTTATTTTTTTTCTTCTTCACCAATGCCATTTTTTTTTTTTGCTTTTTTCACTTTCTCCTCACTGCCCTTATCACTAAGGAAGTACCCTGAAAATGGTTTGGCATACATTTTGAATATAAATCTCTACTTCTAGTTTTGAGTCATGGGTGACCTTCATTTACCTTGCACTGTACTTATGCAATTTTTTAAAAATTTCCTTTTAGTAGGTGGTGGGCAGTAAAAATTCTCACACTTTCATGTTAAGAAGGAATTCATTACCATATATAAAGAACATAAAAATTCTTTTTATTAATCAGAGGCTGTCACTAGTAATAACCAATGCAAAAACACCAGGTAGTAGCTTTAAGGGTTTGGGAGGTACTTCAGAGGTTCAGTACTTGCCTAGAATGCCTAAGGTCCTGGGTTGAATGCATTGAACTGGGGAAAAAATATACTGCTTCAAGTGCCTCAGATTTATCATTCAAAGGCATTTAACTGTTTCATCATATTATGTAAGTTGCTTGGGCAACTACCAAATCACAACTCATAAACTCAACAAATGTCATACAGATTCTAAATTACAAAGCCAGTTAGCAGGGGGTGCTGTCCTTATTATAAATGCTTAAGGATGTAACTAAGAAAGACTCTGTGTTGACACAGGCTTCCTCTATCATGAGGCCAGCTGATAAAAATGAAGAAAATCTATGATGACTCTCAAGGTTTCCACCCAGAAGATAAATTTCATTTTACTATGTGGCATTGGATATAGTAAGTCATGTGATTCATCTTCAAAATATTTGAGCAAAGAGCAAGCCTGTAGCATCTGGAAAGAGACAGTGTGGGAAGGCTCGTGATCACTGACAATGTGAGAGTACTGTACCTGCAGAGAGGGTTCCAGCTTTCTCTGTTTAACACATATGAATTTTATTAATTTAGTAAGCTTTGAACCTTTCAAAATACAAGATAGATATGATACCAACTGCCCTCCTTACTCCATGGGATTATTTTGAGGACGAAATTCTCCATATGTATAAAAGTACTTTAAGTATGTTAAGCATTCTCTCCTGAAAAATCTTTTGCTCCTGATACAAGACTTTGTTTGTATTTGTGTCCTATGATATTATCTTAGCAATGAAGGATGTATTATTACTAAATATTAATATGTTATATAAAGCCATACTAGGAGTTCATTAAAACATTAATAAAATTGTTTATATGCCATCAAAATCCTGGCAAAATATCTGAAGATGCCGTACTGATTCTGCTCTTACTATTTACCAAAAAATGTAAACTACTTTGTGGCTTTAAAAATCCAGAATCAACTTCACTACTGCTATAATCCTTATGACTCTATATACCCCTGAAAGGTTTCTTCTATAAATAAATGAATTTATTTTGGAGAAGCAGTTCCAGGAGCCCAAAGTCCCTAAGACTATAGTCCTGCAATCATTGAAACTTAGTTTTAAGAAAGGTTTAATAGAATAAGAAATTTGAAAGGCTGTGAGGAGAAATTAAAAGAGGAAGAAGATGAATTACACCGATGATGAGCATCCAGAGAGATGTGGCAGAAAAATGTTCCGTATCATCACCCGCCATTTGAATCTTCTTCCATTTTACAGAATACCTGTAACTGTAGCATTTTTGTGGAAGTACAGGTTTTTGTGTGTTTTTTGGAAGCATGTTGGGGGAAGTGGTGGAAAGCACCGAATATGTCCAGGTGTGATAGCAGAGGGCTGTAATCTCAGCACTCTAGGAAGGAGACATAGGAATTTCACAAGTTCAAACTCAGCCTGGGCTACTTAGTAAAGAGAGATACTCTCAAAAGAAGTAGATATAAAAAGAGCAGGCGTGTTTCTCAGTGTGAAGGCCCTCAGTTCAACCCAGTATGGTGGGAAATGCTGAGCATGGGGTCAAGGTAGACTCATGAATAGAACTCAGATTGATCTGTGAGAATACAGTAATGTAGGGGCAGTGAAAATAGGAGGGCCAAGAAAATACTTGCATCTTTGCAAACAGTTTATATATATATATATATATATATATATATATATATATATATATATATATATATATATATTCAGTACATAACTCAGACTCATAGTGATCCTCCTATTTTCAGCCTCCCCAGTGGTACTGGGATTATGGGTATGTGCCACCATACTCAGTCTCAATGGCCAGCTCAGCACTCCTGAAGGTGAGGCTGGTGCAGCATGAAGTACTGGGAATCAAACCCCTGTCCCTGAACTTACCTAGACAGACACTTAGTCTGCTGAGCTATCTCACTGACCCTAAACCACATTTTTTCCATGTTTAGTGCGGGGTCACTCATGGTGATTCTTTTGTTTACAGCCTCTCAGTTGCTGCCTACACCACATATTGATGATTCAACTCTAGCAGCGAGCACTCACAGGTGTTAAGTTCCCCAGAGACTGGGCTGTGGTCATTGGGCAAGAGGCTGGGAGACCAGTGACAGAATTGGGAGAAGACAGAAAACTCAAGATGAAATTTGAATGCATAATAGAAGCTATAAATCAAAGGCATTAGAGGAGAGAATAAGGAACCAAAACAGATACCAGCAATGGTCAAATGACCATACAGATTGGAAGAGGTGAAATGAGAGGTAGACTAAGTTTATTTTGGAAAGGGGACTCGATGTTGGCTGGCTCAATTTTCCTAAAGTTGCTGGAACAGAACAGGCACTAGATATATATTGGTCTTTATGATTTCACTCATCATTAACTTTCCAACAGGTTTTTAATTCACAAAGCATCTGGGTTTGCATAATTGCTTACCTAATAGTGTCCATTATATGGTTGGATAGTAACCAGGACAGAGATAAACTAGGGAAACACAGTGTGCAACTCAAGCCAGCTCAAGTATTGGAGTAGGAAACATAGATTAGTGAAAATGATCAGTTAAATGGCAATCTCAGGCCTTCAGGTCCCTCCTCCCACCACTGCTTTGCAGTATAACCCAAGCCCAAGTCACTTAATGCCTCTGAGTGGCAGTTTCCTTAAGCGAAGGGAGAACTGTAAATTCTTTACCATGTCACTTAATTTGGGGTGCTATACCAAATGAAACCATGCAAGTTCTTCTTAAGTAGACAAACTGTTGTGCCACTAGTATGTTCTCCCGCTTCCATGTCTTTACGTGACAGTTCAGTTTGTGTGGGTGGTCTCTTGCATATGTCAATTCTCTCTGCTGCATATGCGAATTCCCAGCAACCTTCCGGTCTATACTCCCAAGGGCCCAGTGCTGTGCTTGCTTTCTTCTCAGGTTGGTAAGATTGCCTTCTTGTCTTCATTATAACAAAAATCACATTCTGTCATTGTTTCCTAATGTCACTTTTGTGGTGGAGAACTGTTCTTAATTTATTGAAGAATTATTCTTATTTTCTAAGAAATTAGAAAATTTCTTCAATTTAAGTTGTTGATCTTAACACACACACACACAATTATCAAAGTGCATACAGTCAGTTTCTTGTAGAGGTTTTTCTCCTATAATATTACTTTAAGAAAAGAAAAAAAACTATGATTTTGTATGCCCAATGGTTTAAAGACTCCAACTTGATAAATGTCTGGAGATAGAATAGACAGAAAGCATGAGTGATACCATCAGTGAGGCAAGTAACTCATCTGCAGCATTGCTTTTCCACAGAACTGTCAACTAAGCAGTGAAGGATGGCGCATAATTTGCAGAAAAACCCAGATGATATCAGACATAAAGAACTTTATTCTAGATTACAAGTAGATACCCACCAGACAATCAAATCTGATGTAATGAAAGCAAACTGAAGAAGACAAAGAGAAGGAAGAGTAAAAATTTCTTGCCAAAGATTATTACTTGAAATTTCTATGTGCTAGGCAATCCTCGACACTGATTTGATTTTTTACTGCAAAGCAGTAATAACATAGTCACATCTCATTAACTTTCTATGAAGGACTTTGGAAGAAAAATACTCTCTTTCAGATGCTGTTACTTAAACACTGGCCTTTAGCTTGGGTCAAGAGATATCTTAGCCAAGTGATTGGCTTCACTGAAGCATCCAGAGTGATCTCTCTAAAACATGCACCTGGGAGAGGAGGAAAATAGGAGGGCGAATTGACCACAGGAACCTGTGCAATTTCCATAACTATACAATAGTTTTAGTTTGAAAAACTCACAGACTAAGATGGACAATAATAAAGGTTCTCTCTGGGAAGTTTGTCAGTTATGCCCATGCAAGGGCCTGTTCAGTGAGTCTTTGCATCTTCTGCCTTTTACTTTTGTAGGTTTTACTATTTTTAACAGACATTAAATATATTGCAACTAAAAGAAATGCATGCAGGATCACTGCCATTCTAAGACCTCTTGATATCCTTCTTTGATTTTCTTCTAGGATGTTCCATTCTTTCAAATGAAGACATGAATTTGCTTCACATTTTGGTGAGCAAGACAACTTCTCATCTCTGAAGAAGCATATGCCTAGTGTTTTAAAATCAGCTATTGCTTTGCTAATGCAGATGGTTACCCTGAATGTTTTTCCTAAGAGAGCTTTTCATTAAAATTATTTTTCCTCAAGAGCTAATGTAGGAGCCTATTTTACTCTTTAATTTTGTTTAGTTTTGGGGCAGGGTCTTGCTACGTAGTATAGACTGGCCTAAAACTTGCTTATGTAGCCCAGGATGGCCTCACATTTATAGCAGTCTACCTGCCTCAGTCTCCTGAGTAATAGATTACAGGCATGTACCACTATACCTGGATCATGCATTAATAATTCATGGACAGAAAATGTTTCCTGTGTTTTAGTTAGAATCAGTTTTCTCCCTTATTTTTGCTCACGGCATTCAAACTGCCTATGGTAATCATAAAGCAGAAAAAAAAGTCTGTCATCTAAAGCTTTCTAGAAACAAAAAGTATATTTTGCATCTAAGTGTGTTACTAATCACATTTCTTATTCTATTTTTTGTAAAAATTTAACAACTCATCTTGGAAGTGCAGACCTTTCAGTTTCTCTAAACCTGAACCTTGTTTGGCTTATGTTAATACAAGGGCTATTATTAGTGCTTCAGCTTTTCATAATGCTCTAAGCAAAAATAATCCATGTGAAGTGAAATATAAATGTATTCAGGCTGTTCTGAACCTACCAAATACGGTCATCATAAATATTTTAAGACTATAGCCCTCCCTATTCTGGAGGAATTTGTGTCAAACTGATAGTCCAATTTTGCTACCCATCTGTAAGAAATATTAGAGTAGCCCAGCTTTGTAGGAGTGCCATATCTGCCCCATGCCTCCCTCCTTGAGGCTGCCTTTCAGAACAGGCATGGGCAGGGGTTACTGCCTGGATCACCATGCCTCTACTTGACCATTAGTTATGACTTAGCATAAAAAGTTTGAAAATAGCCCTGTTAACTGAGTTCTCCAGAGAAAATGATTATATGATATGTAACCGAACAAGTGCACACAACACAAGCCTCCCACCCTTCCTTATACCATCCGAGGCAGGGGGTAGCACTCACACCCATAATCCCAGCGCTGGATCATGATTTAAACTTTAGAAGCCCACCCTAGTGACTGCAAGAGACTTTGAAGGGACATCTAGACTCAGACCCTAACACTCAGCTCTTAATCCTTGCCAGGCTTCTAATAGATTGGATGAAGCCCACTCACACCATGGAGGACAGTTGGTTTCATTTAATCTGCTGGTTGACCTACAGGTTTCACCCAGAGCTGCCTTCACTGTCATAAACAAGACAATGTTTAACCAAGAACTTTGGCACTTTCCAGTCAAGTTGATATGCAAGAAAAACCATCACAAATCCTTGTTTCCAACAAGTGGTGTTAGAGGCACCGCTCTAAGGGAACAATGAAAAAAGCTTCTTTAGATGAAAGGAAAGGACCAAACTACAAAGACAGTTGGGATTTATTTAAGAAATTCGCCCATTAATGCATAGTTTTTCTGCTCCTAAAGTGTCTCATATATGTTAATACTAATCAAAATAAACAGTTCATGTAAACATTTTGTGAAATCTAAAATGTAAATGGACCTAAGGTAGGATATCTGTGATATAATATGCTAGTAAATCCAAGGCTATTTGTAGGTAAGAAAACATTAACTTTTATAAATAGTATGCTGATGATAGTTGAATTATATCATTTAAGAAATGTTTTACCTTTAAAATATATCACATTCATTCAATTAGATTGACAGGTAATATTGCTGTGAAGTTCTAAATAATTAAAGGTCTTGTTTCAGTAACTCCAAAACCAAATAATTCTTTGGGAAAATATGTTTCTAATTCACATATTAAACATATTTGACTACATTAGTGATCAAAGGTATGAAAATTATATCCACAGTAGGCATTCTCCACTCACAAAGTCGATTAACAATAAACTCGCCATTCTCATCATCAAATGCAATTCCTTCCTAATGGGAAGGACAGATGAACACTTTAGCCAGTAGCATTGCATTTCTGCCCTTGTGCCTGGTACTCACTGGGAATACACGTTTTTCTTTTCATGCCAATGATTAATAGCAATGCTTGACGTTATAATCAAAAGATCTGATTATATGCACCTAAAGAAAAGAGTATTATTTCTATGAAATCTAAGTTGAATGGTTAGAAAGTTTCTCTAAAAATGTGCTAGCAAAGAAAAAAAGCACAGGGATTGTTATTAAACTTTTTATAGAAGCGACAAACCATAATGAAGAGAGACAGGAAGTTTCTAGAAAGTCTATTTATTGAAAGTACTTTAGATCTTTCCCTTAACTTCAGTGGAGCAAAATGTAGGAATCTTAGAGGAGTGGAATGTGTAAGATAACACAATCATGTATCTGCAAAAATTAAAAAAAAGGTTCTAATACTGATAGAAGTAAAAACCATGCCATATAGGTCTAACAACATACTTCAATTTTTATTGAGTGTTCTTGAATCTGCAGTTAGTTGTTTGATGTCTGGACTACTTTGCGGTATATTTTATTAATTAGCCCATCTTTGATGAAAGATTTTAATTTTCACAGCTGATAATGAGCGTGAACAATTTGTGTTATGTTCAACCACTATTTACTCAGCCCGCTTCCGCTCTGGAAAAGGGTACACCTCCCCGCACCCAGATGCTGGGCTTTTCTAAACCTCATGGAAAATGTCGGTTCCTGTCTAAGGCTGTGGGAAGCCTAGCCCACTTGAGGCTCAAAATAAGAGCCCCATGGAGGAAACCTAAACCCAGTCAGCAAACCGGAATCAGGCCAGGGAGGAGGGGCCAAGATGCAGCTAAACTTTAGCTAATTCACCCAACTGTGCCGAGAGAACTGGCTTCAGATTTAGATACACAGCGATTCCTATGACTTCGTTTAGAAGACGCATCTACTCTGCTCTCCACTAAAAACAGTCTTTATCTTCTATTAAATATTTAATTTTGCCTGATTTGGAACTACTTCCAAAATAATACTTCAAAATAGATTTTTCTTTGTTTTAATTTTCATTTCTGTATTTGGTACAGGGTCTCACTATGCAGCTCAGACTCATAGCGATCCTCCTGTTTTCAGCCTCCCCAGTGCTGGGATTACAGGCGCGTGCTACCACACCCGGACTCAGCCGCCAGCCCCTAGTGCCCTGGGGTGGGGCTGGCACAGCATGCGGGACCTGGGATGGAACCCCTGTCCCTGCGTTTGCCGAAACAGCCACTTAGTCTGTTGAACTATCTCACCAGCCTCCAAATGCATTTGCAATTCATTTGAGAAATTTGCCTTCAGAGACGCATGTCTGAAACACATCTTTGGCTGTATGACAGCAATAGGTATAAAGTCACCTGGCTATATTTTAAAAATTTAAATGTTTAGGAGTTATATAATGTTTTTATGATCTTTTGCCTCAAGCAACATGTGAGCAAGCAATATGCGTAACTTGTTCTGAACTTTTATAGATAGTTCAACTACTAGTCACATTGTGCCTGGTACTAAGAATTCACATGTTTGTTTTCATGCCACTTTTTAATAGCAATGTACTTTATACGAGCATAAATATTGTGTTAATGTGGCAAAGAATGCCTATCTATTGTTAGGAAGAGTCACCTCCTGAAAGATGTAGGCAAGGAATCTCAGTTCATACTTTCAAACCTTTGGAAGGATCTATTCCAACCTCATTGTATGCTCTTCCTAGAATAAGGCTTAACACATAATTGTTCTTCAGTAAACGACCAATAAATGAAAGAATATATATGTCTGAGGGTGGGCATGAAAGAAACCCATGAAGACAGATTTTATTGATTTTTTTGTCTTTGCTTGCTTTCTGATGGGAATGTAACCATACAAACTCACAACATATTAACCATAATTAACAGGTTACTAAGCAAAGTGTATAATTCTACTTCTGTGTGACTAAAACTCAAGTGCACACCTATATATTTATGTTTATATACAGAGAGACAGTTCAGGAATTTTTACCTAACTGTTAACACTTGTTGCTGTGGAAGACAGTGATTCTTTTTTTCCTTCAATTTAATGTTCTTCCATCATTTTATGATTCATTTTACAGCTATCATATGTTATTTTATATTTGTAAAAACAAAAAGGGAATTACAAGAACAAGATAGTTTTGTACTTGTAGTATTTGGGAATGGGCTGTATAGAAATCCAAATCAGCCACTATCAAGTAGGATGTGGATAAGGAAGGAATAATGTCCACATCCCATTATTCCTGGGATATTGGAGTGAATTTATAAGTGCTGTGGATAGAAGGGAGGCTGGAAAACCCACATTTTTTACAGAGCCACACTGTTGAATTCTATATGTATACTTGCAGTTGTTGATAATTTATTCTACTTCTATATATTATTCATCAAGCTACTAACCAGAACTGCCCCCCCCAACCCCCAAGTAAAACAAATCCAAGAAACAAAACTTCAGAAAATTCCAGGTAAAGTTTGGTTTAAAACTAAACTAGCTTTCCATCTCCTTATAGTCTTGTGCCAGAATCTCAGAGCATGGAGAACTCACAGCATGCCCAGTGTATGGGAGGTATTTATAATAATAACATGTTATTTTTTCTTTATCTGAAATTCAAATTTAATTGTACACTCTTCTTTTCTTTTTTCTAAATCTGGCAACCCTACTGACAAGCCATATGCCTGGCCTCATTCTCTCATTTTATAGAAAGCCATCAAGTCTTCCTGCAGAGTTAATTGTGAGCATCCGAGGGAGGATTTCTCTTTTACTTTCCCTCCCAGCCCTAGCTTTTACCCCTCACCTTGGCTCATCCAGACTCAGCTGAAGTTGATGTTTAAGAGATACTTTATTTTCCTATACTACAAGTTTATAGCCTAACAGGGCCATCCTCATTCTGTACCCCAAAGAGTAGAATAAATGTTGGTACCATTGTTATGAAGAACAAAAGAACAAATGTATAATTTTTTTCTTTCTCTTAGACTTCTCCCTTACAAAGAGGCATTAATTATATGGTTCTACTAATCCACCTTCATGGTCTCCTAGAATTAATTGGTGCTTTTCACAGAGTATAAGTTTTCTGCTGTCACAGCAGTGAGTGCATAGTGTGTTACCAGCCATCCCAGTGCATTCAGACTTAAAGCAATGAAGTTTGTTTAATTCACAAGTGTGCAGGCTTGCGATGGAGTAGGGTGGATCCTTTGTGGTCCCAGTTGGGATCGCACATGTTGGCTGGCTGTTGGTGAAACCAACAGAAACCACTAAGTCATGCATTCCTTGTCTTCCTGCAGCCCATGCTGGGCACATTCTCAGGCAGTGACAAAGGGATAAGAATAAAGAGGAAATGTGTGAATGCTTTTTAAAAATCTGTGTTGGCATACCTTGAGCTGAAGTGACTTGATCGGGGCTTATTGTAAGATCAACTCAACATCAAGGGCCAGGGAAATCGATTCTACCTGTCGGTAGGAAGAAGTGAGAAGTTCCATGACAAAGACTTTGAGCACAGGAAAGTTAAAAGGCATTACTGATGTGCTGGGGAGATAGCTTGACATTCTAAGCACCTGCCTGGAAAGCTGAAGGAGCCAGGTTCGATCCCCTGTACCACACACGATGCCGCGGAACCCTGTACCAAATAAACAAATAAATGAATGAATAAATAAAAAGGCTTACAAAGTAAGACATTATTGATGCAGTCAGAACACCACATAGAAGCCATCTGATAATTAAAATTACCAATGACAATTAGCCTTTCCAAACTACTTTGACTCCATTCTCGTTGGCACAATTTGAATCAGTGAGCTCTCTTCACCTTTGGGAGGCTGAAGGCAGCACGGTCTCAACACGAGACTCTTAGAATTGCTCACGTTTTAGGAAAGATGTGGTCTTGTTAGGTGACCCGGATGTACCCACGGAAAGGTGAGGCCAGCGCCTCCCTAAAGAGGGCTTTGCAGTAGTTCTCAGGCTGAATGCAGTTCCCATTTTTTAATATTTATAAATTGATTTTCAGTCAAACCAGACACTGTTTCTTTCTGAGCCCATCAAAATTATAAATCTATTTAACCTCCTTTTCTAAATTTCTATTAAATACACAATATGCGCGGCACAGATAATGAAACACGGAATGAAATGGGAAATAAGGTCTTCATCCATCCCTAATCTAATTGTCGAGACTTGCTGATAACTAATGAAAGGACCAGAAGGTAATCATTTCCTCTTTTGAATGAGGAAGAGTTTTGCAGCTTAACTGTAGCTGTCAGTGGACTTCAAGATCCATTTCTTGAAACTAACATGAAAATAGCATATTTGCCTGATTTTGAAATCCTGTGTAAAACTGTTTGGAGACCTATTGCAGAAATTGATATACCCCTTCAAGTCCTCACAGTTAGGGTCTTCCATCAGACTTTATAACAAAACATTATTTTTTTAAATTTATTTTTATTTTATTGAAGTACAAATATCAATCAGACAGTTTTAAGACACCTTAACAAGACAGATTTGATAAATTAATACATTGCAAGCTGTTTTCATACTGTTTTGGTATCGTACAAGGTGCATACATGATATTATACTTACAGACATTATTATAGCAGATGTCTCTTATCAGTAAATTAAGAGTGTAGCTGTTTACTTATCTTACTTTTTATACCTGAATTATATAAAAAATTCAATAATTATTTTCCTAGTGCATGACCATAGTACTAGAAGCTAACATAATATCCTGTCCAACCACCATCAGTGCAAATCTTGCCTCTCATAGGATTATGTAGAAGCACAGCGTTATCTATCCCAACTGTACTGTCTATACACACACATCATGATTTTTTTTTTCTTTCTATACCCCTTCCTTTGTCTATACCTGTCAAAAGTGGGCACTCCATTGACATTCAACTAACTTACGTGCTTGAACTCAACAACACAATCCAACACAGTCCAGCATTCCACAACAGTAGTGAGTTATTCAAAGAAGTTGTAGATCATAGCCATTTGCAGCTCAGCTTAATATTATGGCCCCGCGATGTATACTTCATTTTTATACTTTTCTGCTGGATGGTTAATACCTAGATAGAGCAAGACTTATATGCCAACACATGTACTTTATGTTTCTTATGTGGTCAGTGAAGTCCTCTCAGGGTTTATCTTGTAGTCCTGTACATTATTCTGTAGATCCTTTGTCTGTGTCATCCATGTGGATGAGTCACAGCCAATGCTTGACCAGTTTGCTCTCTGTGAGAGCCTGAGAGAAAATTTTCTCGCCATGTGATCCTCCCCAGACACACTATAGAACTTCACTCTCTTTCCTCTGTGGCTCCATAATCTCCTTGTTCAGAAAATTTGGAGCTCAACTGAGTTTCATGATGTTGCAGTACAGGTTCTCCTATGTCCTGAGTCTTTGCTGACCTTGAAAGGCTAGAGCCAAAATGTTGGCTGGCCTTGTGGCTCTTCTATTTTTCCAACTCTGATTTGTGAACTTAGGTTGTTAACCATCCAGAAGAAAAGCTGATTAGTATCCTGCAGCATATGCCATTCACTTTGCCTTATCGGACTCAATTGATTTTAGTTGTTGTTGTATGTATCCTTTTGTATTTCTGCTTTTTGCTTGTTATACTAGGGAGACTATACGATATTTACACATGTGTGTCTTGTTTATTTCACTTATGAGTATATGTTCAAATGGCATCCACTTCAGTGTAAATACTTCAAACTTATCATTCTTAATAGCTGAGTAATACTCCATTATATAGAAATACCACATCTTTTTCAACAATTCCTCATGTGATGGACATCTTGGTTGTTTCCAAGATTTTGCTATCACACATTGTGCTGCTATAAACATAGGTACGCATATATCATTGTGATACAATGTTTTCATATCCTTTGGGAAAATTCCCAGTACGGGGATAGCTGGCTTGAATGGGATTTCTAGTCCTACTCTTTTGAGGAGTCTCCACACTGACCTCTACAATGGTTGTACCAGTCTACATTCCCACCAGCAGTGGAGAAGTGTTCCCTTTTCCCCACAACCTCTCCAACATTTGTTGTTGGTTGGTTTCCTTATGATAGCCATTCTTTCTGGAGTGAGATGATATCTCAGTGTTGTTTTTATTTGCATTTCATGAATGGCTAGCGATGTGGAGCATTTTTTCATATATTTATTTACTTCTTTAATTTTGTCCTCTGAGAAGTGTGTATTCATCTCAGATGCCCATTTCTGAATTGGGTCTTTAAATTTGAGGGCACTGTTATATCTTAGTTCTTTATATATTCTAGACAGTAGTCCTCTGACTGCTTACTAGTTAGGATTTTTTTCAAAGATGGGGGGTTGTCTTTTCACTCTGTTGACAATTTCTTTTGACATGCAGAAGCTCCGTACAAAACATTCTTTATTTTACAAAGTTAAGGCAGGATAAAACTTAATTACAAAGCGCTTTCTCTGATGTCACTGTTAACACTTAAGTGAAGATTTACATTATATATGATTACATTTAGTTAAATTTTAAAATTAGCAATAATTAAAATAGGCATTTAAGAAGCAGTCAGCTATACATTTCATTCTTACCAATCAAAAGACAATGTTGATATTTTAATTAAACATAATATGCATGATAAATGTCCACATAATCAGAATCATCAAAGATGATGTACCATATTCTTCTGGATTTATGTGGATAGTTTTTAAAGAATATATAAGCATACATATTTATTTTTATTTTTTTAAATGATTTTATTGAGAAACAAATAGCAATGAGACAGTTTCAAAACTGATTAGTAGGACAGTTTCAATAATTAGTACATTGTATATTGTTGTCTTGGTGATTATTCATTGTACAAGATGCAGACAGGATATCCTGTTCACAAACACTATTGGAGTAAATCTATTGATTGAATTAAGAGAAAGTAGCTGTATATTTAGCCTAACTATTTTCAATATACAAATACAAAATAGTTGTTCATTTTTATCCCCTTTTTTGTTTAGTTTTGTCAGAAAAGGGTATTCCATTGTCATTTAAATGTTGTAGGTGTATGAATTCAGCAAAACATTCCAGTAGTCCATAATACTAGTGGGCTTTCCGTAGGACTAGCATTGTCAGAAGTTGTTGACTTGAGCCTTTTACAGCTCAGCATATTATTATGGCTTAACTTTAGTTAAGACAAAGATAAAGTAAGACCTATATATGAAGAAATGTAACTTCTGTAACTAATGAGGTCAGTCAAGTCCCCTCAGAATTTACCCTGAAATCCTGTACCTCAGTTTGTAGATCCCTTGTCAGTGTCAGCCATGTGGATGAGTCATGGCCATTACTTGACCAGTTTGCCCTCTGTGAAAGCCTGAGAGAATGTTTTCTCTCCATGTGACTCTCCTTAGGCACACTCTACAACCTCGATCACTTTCCTCTGTGGTTCCATAATCTCCTTGATCAGAAAATTTGGAGCACAACTGCATTACATGTTATTGTGGATGATTTTAAGGCAGTCAGCTGAAGTGCAATCGGTCTCTGGTCTGTCATGTGTTATGGCAGTATAAATTTTTGAAGCTTTCCCTCGAGTTCTGTGAATTACCTATTTATAGCTACTAGATCTGTCCATGTTATGGTTTAGATCTAGTTGTCCCCCTAAAGCCTCACGCAGTCATGGGCTGGACTTCTAGAGTTTGTGATTAATTCATAATCCACTGGGCTTATGGGTATGAGTGCTGCACCTACCCTGAGGCTGATAGCCTGAATGCAATGTAAAGGAGCCAGACTCTCTCTCTGTAGCCATTGTTCCACTGTTCCTGTCCTTTTGCTCTTTGTTCTTTGCTGCCACCGTGAAAGGCTGCTCTCTCTCATGTGCCGCTCTGCCTTGGATCCAGCTGAGTTTGGACTAAAACCTCTATTAACTGTGAGCAAAATAAATATTTCCTTCCTTCATTTGGGTGTTGGGTATCTGTACCAGCGAGGAGAAAAGAACAACTGCCACAGTAGGATAACCAGTATAGAGTTTTCATTTTAGATTTGTCATACAGATTACACTGCCTTGTGAAACAAAACCTAGGTGTTGTAGCCTTAGAAGAATTTTTTACTCCATAGCACATGTCCTGGTTTTATATTTTGAGCACTTACAAACTGTGTGACTGTGGGAAAATCTCCTTAAGATGTAATGCTTGTCTAAAATTTCATGAAATGAAAAAAAAATGAAATAATGGGACCCTATTAGACCTCAGTGAGTGGTTCTTATTGAATAGCTGATAAAAATATAAAGAGAAAAATAAATCCCACTGATACTTTGTTCTGAAAATAGCCTTTGGTTTTCATTACTAATTGACTATTTCTGGTTTCATGATTAAAAATGCCTGATTGTCTCTCTGTTGTTTAATATTACAGAGAAGCAACAAATACTGACTGCATTAACTGTGAATGTTCCTTTGTGCAACTTTGCTTTTAGGTGAAATGAGACAATTTCACCAATGTTGTCTGTACAATGGAGACAAGGATTTTTTTCTAAAATAATTTATAATAAACACCCTGAATTAATAAAATCAATCATTGTTACTAAGTTTTTAGGTCATTACAGAAATTTGGGGAATTATCAAAGAGTATCTATAAAAGAGAATGTAAATATCTGGTCTACTGTTTCAGTAGGATTTAATAGACCACTTGAAGTTACATGGACTCAGGACATAGGAGAAACTGTAGTGTTACATCATATAACTCAGATGTGTCCCAAATTTTCTGATCAAGGAGATTATGGGGCCACAAAGCAATGTGATCAGTGACATAGAGTGTGTTTAAGGAGAGTCAAACGGAGAGAAAATATTCTCTCAGCTTTTCACAGAGAGCAAATTGGTCAAGTAATGGCTGTGACTCATCCACATGGCTGATACTGACAAGGGATCTACAAACTGCAGTACAAGGTTTCAGGCTAAATCCTGATGGGACTTGACTGACCTTATCAGATACAAAAGTTGTGTTTCTTCTTATATAGGTCTTACTTTATCTTGGTCTTAACCATCCAGCAGAAAAGTATAAAAATGAGACATATAAAGTAAAGTAATATTAATATGTGGAACTGTGAAAGACTCGAGTCAATAACTTCTGAAGGTAATCTACTACTATTGTGGATTGCTTTACTCTATTGGATTGTTTTGCTGAATTCACTCACCAATAGTATTTAGATGTGGAGTACCCATCTCTGACAGAACTAAACAAAAAAGGGGATATAAAGGAAGGTCTATTCTGTATATGCATATACAGTACACTTAGGATAGATATACACTTACTTTCACTTAAATCAATGAGAAGAAAGATTTGTACTAATAGTGTTTGGGCAGGATGTCCTGTCTGTATCTTGTAATATGGATAGCCACTAAGAAGACAACAATGTACAAGGTATTAACTATTGAAACTGTCCTATTAATCAGCTTTGAAACTGTTTTATTGCTATTTGTTTATCAATAAAGTAAAAAAAATAAACAAAAAGGGATACAAATGAAGGACCTTTTTGTATCTGTATATACAAAATAGTTAGGATATACAGCTACTTTTTCTTAATTCAATGAGAAGAAAGTTTTGTACTAATAGTGTTGGACAGGATATCATGTCTGCATCTTGTACTATGAATAACCCCTAAGAAGACAGCAATATGCAATGTATTAATTATGGAAACTGTCTTATTAATCGGTTTTAAAACTGTCTCAATGCTATTTGTTCCTCAATAAAATTTTTTTGAAATATAAAAAGAAGTTACATGGAGCTCTGATTTGACTATCAGAGGCTGTCCAATCCCTGCATCTCAAGGAGTTTCTTGGCTTCTTTTTAGGAAAGGTACAATATTATTGTTTCCTTTGCTATTATACTAAAGGAGGATTGAAAGTCAACCAAAACTTTAAGGAAAATAATATCCAATTTTCATATTTATACAAGATGGATAAAGAAAAGTGTGCTGTCATGGTTTGAATCTAAAATGCTCCCGGCCTGGAGGTGGTGGTGAATACCTGTAATTGTAGCCCTCAAGAGGCTGAAGCAAGAAGATTGCTGCAAGTTCGAGGCCAGACTGGGCTACAGAATGATTTCAAAGCCAGCCTGAGCTGCCTAGCAAAACCCTGTTTCAAAAAGACAAAAGATAAAATAAATAAATAAATAAAATAAAATGTTCTCCTGTGGCTACATGTTGAATCCTTGTTCCCCAAAGCAGAAATGTCTAAGTTAATCCAGTGGTGGGCTCATAGTAAGATAGGATACTGAGAGTGATAGAAACCTAATTAAAAAGAATGCACTCTTGGGAGTGTTGTGACCTTAGGAGTTACATTCTCACCACTAGCCTTTTTGTGTTTGTTCTTCCTCCACCTCCTGGTTAGGACTTGTCGTGATCCTCCTGTCTCAGCTTCCCCAGCTCTGGGATGACAGGCACTCACCACTAAACTTAGTTTCAGTGGCAAGGCATGTGTTACCTGGGATGAAGCCTGGGTCCTTATGCTTGCCAGGCAGGTGCTTAGACTGCTGAATTAGTTCCTGAGCCCCAAGAGCATTTTTCTTAACTTAGTGAAACTAAGACAAGAATACATCTAACATTGGATAAAAGCAAGTTGCACCTGAATGTGAGGCTCCCCAAATAAGACAAATGTTCTCTACAAGAAAACACACACACACACACACACACACACACACACACACACACACACACACACACATATCACATTCTATCTCTTCTTGTGGAAGACACTTTTGAGTACATGACAATGAGCTGTGTTTTCCCCCAGCACTCACAGAACTCACCAGTATGGAGACTACATATATTATGTAACTTGTTTCTTAATGTTCATGGTAGCTAGGGCACACACAAGAGACACTGGCCCACGAGACAGAAAATCATGGCTTAGGAGAAACATTTACTTTTCCTTAAGTAGAAAAAATGAGTGGAGAAAAAAATACTGTGGTTCCTCTCTTCTTACTTTTGTGAGTTGTCTCAGGAGGATGGGACTTGAGTTGTTGTGCCACCCTGTGCCCATGATCTCAAAGCCAGACACAGAGGCCTGACAGCTGGTCTTGTGGAGCCACATCACCAATCCCGATTTGCACAATCAAATTTATTATGTGGGAAAAATTAAGCTGTAATGTTTATGCACTGATAATTGCAGGATATTCTGTTCCACCAAGCCAAGGGCATCCTATTAAACTTCGTGTCTGCAAAATTGAATAATCTGCTAAGTACCGCACTCATTGGATGCCAAAAGCATTTTAATATCATGGAGGACCATAAGCAATCATTGCATTTCTGAAATGCAAAGACTGTGGTAGGGTTTCTTGTCTTGAATTGAAAAAGGCAGAGAGGAAACTTAGGATACTAGTGTTCAAGGTTGAGATACCCATTTCAGTTTCAGAGTTTGCTGATCCTGTTCCTTGGCAGCTCAGTTAGAAAGCAGGCCTGCAATGGAGATTTGGGTGAGGGATCATATGATTCATGAAGTGATGGAGACAGACAGGAAACACATTAGGATAGGAAGGAAGAAAAGAAAAATAGAGAGAACACAAAACATAAAACCTAGAAGTACCAGGTCAAGGTAGATGAAAGGTTTTGTGAATGGAATAAAAATCTGAAATTTGGATTTTTTTGTTTCCCCAGTGCATGTTTATGCATCTGTGCTAGATTTCTTTAAAGGGTTTATATAGAAGGGGATGACAATCTTTACAGTAATTTGGCAGGGGAAAAAAAATCAGACATGTTTCTGCCTAGGAGGAAGTAAAGACAGCCTGAATTTTCTTTTCTATTTCATACATCATTTAGAACTTACTGCAGTGATTCCACAAAGTCAGGAGGCTTTAAAAAGTTAATGAGAAAGGCACAAGAAAAACCAGTAGTGTGTTCTTTGGACTACCCGGTAATGTCCAGGATTTGTTACACAGGGAAGCAAGATTACTTTAATGGCTTTCATTTGTATTGCACTGGATTTGCAGGGGACACCCTAAACCTTCTCAGTTAATAAACAAAAAATATTATGACCTTTACTTGGTTGGAAAGCAACATTGTTTCAGCGATGGTATTTTTAAAGCTTATTGTTCTATGATTTTGACCTCAAAGACTTTACGTTCCTCGTTGCAAATTCATAATGCTAATTAAATAAAACCCCAGCATACACACTGATATTCCGCTAACATGCCCTGCTTGATCACAAAGGACTGGCTAATCGGTAGCACCCTTAATCACAACTTCTTGTAATTTTTTTTGTGCTAGTTTCTTATAAAGCGTGTTGAATTATATATTTCAGTTTTTAACTTGGTGTGAGCATATTTTCTCTCCAATTATATTTAAAAAGTCCCTTGAAGGCAGAGACTATGTTATATTTTTCAGTATCCTCTGGGGCAGAAATGCTTAAAAATGCATTATGGAGACCAACTTCTTTACAATATAAATAGACATATTTTTAAACATGCTTTTTCTTCTCAAAGAAGGTAGGAAAAATTCAGCTTAAAGAATGCCAAGACATTTTTACTGTATAATGCTTTAGATTTTGTGAAATGCTGATATAGCCCAAGTCCCAAATCGGGGACATGAATACTAGAATTTATAAAAACATTTGAATATAAACTTTTGGGGTGAGATTGGTGGGGTAAGATGTCTCTAAGAGAAACGCATTAAGAGATGTCACCCTAGGACATATTACCTAGTAGTCTGCGTGTGTCATATACAGATGCAAATGCTCTCATCCATTTTCAAAGATTTCTTTCATGAATGATGAGACCTATTTCTTTCTCTGATGTGAATAAAACATTTTTGACACTCAAGTCAAGGAAGTAACACTTATATCACAAATACCTAGATTTAAACATTTAGAGAAAGATGTAAATTTGTGGCATTACAATGGCAAGAACAAATTGTTGAACATAGCTGCATCCACATCTCATCATTCATTATTTAAAAGTTTTTGTGCAATGATTAAATGCAAAAACGTAAGATACATGGCTTGGAAATACCAGGACACCTACTTCTAAGTCACTTATCGCAATGAGTTTATATCATTTAAGTTTCTTTATGAGAAGAAACTACCACCCCCCAGAAGATTTGCATATTGAAAGTTGTCTAAAAATACTTGAGTGGTATCTGGGCAGGATAGATTTAGAGAGCTAAAATCCAGAAGAGGAGACAAATGCAAGCAGATGCAACTAATATTCAAATATTTTTTTTATCCAAAAAGGTATTAGAAAGAATAAAAAAAAGAACTTTTCTGGATTTTCAAGTGTCTGGGAAGTCAAACACGGGATGAGGACTAACCAAAAAGGAAAGGCTTGGAGTAATGACCCTCCTGAAGCGCTGTATCTCTGAGTACTAGCATGCCAGAATACAGTGGCAGTCCAGAATGCAAAATCCTTCATAGAAGCTACAACTCATTTGGGGATGCAAAACTAAAGAACCCAAGCCCTTCTGCGAGTGCCCCACTTCCCGTGAAAGGCAAACAGAAACACTTTCTGGCACAAAGTAACTCTTACAGTGCCTCCAACTCCTTCTGAATTGTTTTGCACAAAACGTCAGTTATACAAAAGTAAATAAAAAAACCAGGAGCATGGAGAGAATGAATAGACATGGCTGAAATTATAGACAGTGGAAGCAATCCACAGCTGATCCAGATACTTGAGCTGTCAGACACGGCTTTGAAAGAATTACGAATAATGTGTTCAGGAGAGCTAGAATGTACGAAAAGAATCAAGTAGATATTTTAAAAATTATCAGGAGAAGCTGTTTATGTTTTCTGCACTACTGCACTACTCCACTAACTTATTGACTAACAAATATGGGTAAAGAAATTCTACCTTTGTGGAATTGAATTATGGTAAGAACCAGAAAACATGGAACAGATGTCTAGGCGGGGGAGATTTTCCAATAGTCATGTGATTATATGGATGGACAATCTCTTTGATAATAAAGGTGCTTATTATTTTGTTTGTTTAAAGTATATTTGTCCTCTGCCAATATCTGTAGCTAGACAGCACTATGTGTTTTAGGAATTCAAGATGGGTGTTTTAGGCTATGTCATCCTCCTTAATAAATATTCATCTGAATGTACATAGAATAAGGAAGCTAAAAGAGGACATAAACTTCAAATTTCTAAGCTTTTTACGGTGTTGTCACTTGTTCTCCCCACTGTGGCTGAAATTTTGATCCTTTTTTTTTTTTTTTTTTTTTAATGGCAGAACTGGGGATTGAACTCAGGCCTTTTTGCTTGCCAGGGAAGTGCTTATTCCACTGAACCAACTCCTCAGCTCCTGAAATTTTGATCTTATATTGACATACAGTGCTTTCTGATTTGGTATCCAATAGGAAAGAAAAGGATCTTGAACTAAACTAAGGGGCAAATTGAAGATTCAGTATTTCTTAAAAAAACACAGAATAGCTGAGCATAGTGGCATGTGCCTATAATCTCAGTACTCATAAGGCTGAGACAGGAGAATCACAGTGAGTTTGAGGCCAGCCTGGGCTACATAGAGGTATCAAAGTCACCCTGAATACATAGGGAGAACCTATTTGTAAGAAAAAAAACACAAAACAAAATAAAAACCTCACACAGAATATTGCTAAATGGCTCCAGAGGTCCCACCAAACTTGCTTGATTTAATCCCTTGTACTATGCAAGTGACTTAGATGAACAGAAGCTCCTTGTCATGTGTTAAACTAATTTCTGGATCTGGAAGTCAGGAGGAAGCAGACCACTTTCCTTTATTGTGTTTTTGAACTGGCAGGTGCGCACAGAGCATTCTAGGCTCAGCTGAAATCTTATTTAACAAGCCATCCAATTTAAGCAGTCAGATTGTCAACTGTTTCCTTCAGATTCTTTTCTTTTCTGGATCTAGAGACATTGGAAGCACACTGAATTATGCTGCTTTGCTTTGATGAGCACATTAGCTTGTCCAAGGCAGCAACAGCCCATTCAGTCTATTTATTTTCCACTTTCCAACCCGATATTGTCTCAAGTCTTATACAGTGACTGTCACGTTAAGTCCTCTCAGGGCCACGGGTTAATTGTCATCCCACAGAGAGAGAAAGCCTAATTCCTGGAGCTCATTCCGGTGCGTTTTTGCACAATATAAAACACGACCTCAGCGTGAAGAGGACTTGGAGATGTTTTCCAGGTGTGGTCCTTTGTTTGCAATTTCTACTTCTCCAACCTTTGTAATTAAAGTGATGTATAAATAAGTTGGGAGCACCAGCATCAAGAAGAGGGGACTCTTCTGTTATGAGTCAAATTTGGCTTTGTCCACGTTTGTTCAGATACACTGAACAAAAAGAACAAAGTGTTTCTCTCCAAGGAAAATCTCATACAACTACATTGTCATTCTGATGACAGACCTTAACTCAGTTTTCTTTTTTTGTTCTTTACTGTTTTGGGCAAGCTTTAGAAAATGGAATTTCCTATTGCCTGAAAGTGGATACTATGCTGATAAATCTTGTTTTTTCTTTCTTTTTTGTGATTTCTATCTTTGTTCTTTCATTTTCCACAAAGTAAATTCAACCTTTGCATTTTTGCTTTTCTTTCCAGTGGGCCAAAGTGACCACTAGTTTGATTTTTATGCTTGGCTTAGAAGTTAAGCTGAAAGACACATGAAGTACCATGTGGATTCAAATGGGAACTTCTTAGAGGTATCTTAGGCATAAGTGCATGTACAAAACATAAGTATAAATCACTAATTTATAGAGTTCTAATAGACCTTAACCAGAAGTTTATGCAAACAAAATTACATTTTAAATGCATTGTGAGAAATTGTTAAACTGACCACTTTTAAGATAGGAAACAAAGAAAAATCATGTTTATTTTCATTTTAGGATTTGTGATTTCAAGATAATAAAGATAGTTATAAAACTTTCTGGCAAGTATCATCCAAATTCAATGAAGAGAATAAATAGAAACAGGCCATCTGCAGTAACACTAAGAAATATTTGTAGAGCTACAAGACAATATGTGAAGATGAAAGTGTTGGGGAAAAAATAAATGATTTAAGCAAGAAAAAGATGAAAATGCAGTGTTTATAGAGAGTGAGCAATTCACACTGTTGCACTGCAGGAAAAAGTTAAGAAGAGGAGATACTGACTGCTCCTGTTGTCTTGAATGTCATTGGAGTTTAAATTGAAAATTACAGTTTATTCTGGCTCCTCTGGCATCCAGACTACTAAGAGACTTTTCTGCTTGTGCTAGACTTTGGACCTCTCTGATGGATTTCAGACAGAGGACTTGGAAAGGTTGGGGCTTTATGTAGACAAAGGAAGTGAGACAGGGAAGAAATGATTTCCAACATGTAAGATGTCAGTTGTGCTGAATTCATGCCTCCCAAATATCAAAGAACGAATTTCAAGGAAAGGGAGGTTGTGAGCAGGAAAAGTTTATGGAGAGAAAGCTCCTGGGAGACAGGAGGGCTCCCAAAAATGAGTTGCCGCAGACGTTTCTCCTCTAAGAACATTGTGCACAGCAAAATCATGGTTAAACTACCACCAACTGCCTAAGGAGAGTCACGTGGAGAGAAAACTTTCTTTCAGGCTTTCACAGATTGCAAATTGGTAAAGCAATGGCCATGACTCATCCACATGGCTGACACTGACAAGGGATCTGCAGGATTTCAGGATAAATCCTGAGGGGATTTGACTGACCTTGTCAGATACAAAAGTTACATTTCTTCTTATGCAGGTCTTGCTTTATCTTGGTCTTAACTATCCAGCAGAAAAGTATTATAATGAAATATAGAAAGCAAAGCTATATTAGTATGCTGAGCTGTAAAGGACTCAAGTCAATGACTTCTGACTTTGCCAGTCCTATGGAAAACCCACTACTAACATGGACTAATCGAGTATATTGGATTATTTTTCTGAATTCATACACCTACAATATTTAAATGGCGGGTCGGGCATGGTGGCGCATGCCTGTAATCCCAGAACTCGGGAAGCTGAGACAGGAGGATTGTTGCGAGTTCGAGACCAGCCTGAGCTACAAAGTGAGCTCGAGGCCAGCCTGAACTGCATAGTGAGACCCTGTCTCAAAAAGACAAAAAAAAAAAAATAATAAAAATATTTAAATGGCAATAGAATGCCCATATCTGACAAAACTAAACAAAAAAAGGGGAGGGATACAAATACAAGCTACTTTCTCTTAATTCAATGAGAAGAAAGATTTGTACTAATAGTGTTTGAACAGGATATCATGTCTGCATCTTATACTATGAAGAACCACTATGAAGACAACAATATGCAATATATTAATTATTGAAACTGTCTTATTAATCAGTTTTGAAACTGTCTCATTGCTATTTGTTTCTAAATAAAATTAATTTAAAAAACTACACCAACCAATGGGATTTTAAGTACAATTGCTTAGCTAATATTGTTCCAATAGGGAAGCAAGCCTATATGGGTAGCAGCATTAACTTTAGCTTGTCTATGACTTCGAACATAGAAAGAGCAAAAGTATTTCAGTTGGAAAGGAGCAGGAAGGTATGGGAGGGTGTGTCCAGATGCTCTGGTCACCTGTGATGCCTGTCTGGACCTACTGACTGGTGGTTCTACTGCATTACAAGATGCTATTTACCTCTGAGGAGGCCTGAGGGCCTGGCCCTTACATGTCTGTCTTGAAGCCTGGCCTTCTTTAGTTGGGCCTCCAACCACCTGCTGATGTATTTTCAAATTCTGTCTTGACTCCATTTTTGGCTCAATTTCTGTCTGTCTCCTTTTTAATTTCTGTTTAACTTAATGGTCTATAACAGAAAAAGGTGAACACAGGTATTGTGGAAAGCTACCCAGTATAAACTTAAATTAGGTGTCTTTCATCAAATAGTTTCATGGGGCAATTCAGTGAGAATAAGATACTCATATTTTGATGTGTATTTTCCTTTAAGAAGTTATTTTCTTACTCTAGCAAAAAGAGGATTCTTTGTATCCAATTGACAAAGTGGTTGTTATGGAAACTATTGAATGACAAAGCAGTAAGCATCTAGCTTTGAGTAAATGAACCTCCTTTTTTTCTCCCAAATGAATAGTTAACATTCTTAAGTGAATAATTATATATTTTTTTCCAGTAGAAAAATGCAAAACACACAGACAGAAATCTGCTTTTCTCCTAATGTTTTTCGGCACGCTGAATCTGAAAGTCTCTCACCAGGGACCCTTTGGTGAATGCAGTTTAAGTAAAAATAAAATGTACAAAAATTATGAGACTTAATATTTGCCAATAGTCACCAATGTCCAGAGGGGAAGTAATGGTATGGTGTGTCTCAATTACCCCAGAAATAGTTACCGAGTACTTTCTTTACTTGGGACCTGGAACCCACAGACACAGGGACAAAAAAAGAGGACAAGAGAAGGGGCGGTAATACCTTTTTGCAATATTTAGACTCTAGTTACAAATGTCAGATAAATCTGCTTAACATTTCTTTTAATGAGTTCATCACTACCATTTCAGGCTGATGTTTTTTAAGTAACAGGAGCTTTTTATTAATTTATTGAAAATATTTTATCTGTTTAACATTTAATGAGGTTTCAAAAAACTTCATACAAGCCAGATGATATTTCCTCAGTTTGTTGTTAGTTTATCAAAAAAATGAAGTTTTTGCTCTTTTGCATAAAGTTCTGTGCTTTTACAACCTTCAGGATAAGAAAAATGAATTATAGATCAGATTTAATTTGACCATAAAAGGTTCTCTTAAAGCAATCCACAGACTGCTGCACTGGAAATTTCTTAATGGTATGTCAAGTCTTGAAACACTTCAGTTTTCTCTCTGACCTTTTCAGATTGTGATAAATTCTGATGCTTATTTATTTGTTTTATAAAAAGACATTTCCATCTTGAGAAAAATAAGCAAGAAGGAAGATAACTGATTCAAAGCGCAAATCTTTCATCAAAACCTGGAAATGCATCCTGGTAAGGATAATTCAGAAAAACTGACACGCCACAGCAAATAGGTTATATCTTGACTTCCAAATGCAAAACAAATGTCAAAAAACTGCAAAGCAAAATGTTAAACTGTCAAAAGAACAATCTTGATCAAAGATTTGAACCAGGAGGAAGGGAAATCACTGGCTGATAACATTGGTTTAAACTATTAATTATCAGCTGTAAGATAGAGAGGAGTGCCAGCAACTCCTGGCAGGGAAATTTACTCTAATTTTGTAGTGGGCCCTGAAGAATGGAGGTTGCAGGAGAATGAGAGTAATATTAGCCCCGGCTTACCCTAAAATGCTACCAATGATAATTACTAAAGCACATCATATTATTCTCCTTGCCTCCCACCTCCACAAATAGAAACAAACAACTAACCCTCAGAGGAAACTGGTCTTGCCTGGATCCAAAGAGAGTTTGAATCTCCTTGTGAAAATCAGTCATTATCCTCAAATGTGGGCCTTAGAAAAGCTAGCAAGTTCTGAAAACTAAGATAGAAAGCTAGCTAGCTAGATGGAGATGGAGATAGAGATGGAGATGGAGAGGGAGAGGGAGAAGGAGAGGGAGAGAGAGAGGAAGAGAGAAATGAGATAAAGGTAGAGACAGAGACAGAGATGATAGAGATTCTACCTTTAACAGCTGTTCTCCAAATAATTCCGAACAGCATGGTGAGACTGATCTTCCTGAACCTGTTTCCCTTTCTGCCTAAAAATCCTCTCTATTGTCTTGCAGAATCACAATAATGTCTGTCTTAGGCTGTTTGGACCACATATGCTACTTGGGCTACCAAAAGGCTATAGCTTAAAAAGAACAGTAATGTATTTCTTAGTTCAAAAGACTGGGACATCCAAGCTGCTGTCTGGCCCTAGGGGGTGCTTGCTACTAAATGTGTCTACATATAGTGGAAGACACAGTGGAGATTGCAGGGGTTACTTCATAAGTTCAGTATCTCACTTTTGGGAAACTTGCCTTTGTGATATAATCCCTTCCCTGGAAACCCATTTCTTAATTCCTTCATGTTACAGATTAGGTTCTCAACGTACACATTTTTGGGAGATACAAACATCTAGACCACGGGAATGTTCAAACCAGAGCACTGTAAACTCATATGGGCGGAGGTCGTCAATATATCTTCCCTAGCATGATACCTTCTAGAGTCACACAGGGTAGCAACCTGATTGACTGGCCCTGAGATGTTTGTTTTTTTTGCTCAAATGGCTCAGTTTATGATTCTTAGAGCAACAAATCTACAATCAGGTGCTGTGGTGTACAAAGTAAAGTGATATCTTATGTTTATTTTTATTTCTGTTTTTAATGTATTTGGTTGTTACAGGGTCTCAGTACACAGCTCAGAATCATGGTGGTCCTCCTGCTTTCAGGTTCTCCGGTGCTGGGGTTGCAGGCATGCACTGTTATACCCAGACTCTGGCCAGCTCAGCCCACCCTGGGGGCAGGGTTGGAACAGCATGTGGCTCCAGTGATCGAACCTGGGGCCTGACCTTGCCTAAACTTGTCCAATGAAGTGCTTTAATCCACTGAGCTATCTCACCAGCCCCTTATGATAAAATAAAAATTAGTTGCTACACATAAAGTAAGGCTAAAAGTATAATAAAAATTCTATATTGGTATTATACATATGTTCCCTCCCAAACACACCAAAGTCATCAGAGAATTGCCACAAAGAAATAAGTAGAACTGTTACTATATCCTTGGGTTCTGTAGACTTTTCCAGGTCCTTGGTCTCCTGACCAAAGGATTGGAGAAGACACATGAGAAAGATAGTGAAGTTTTGCATTTATTAAAGGTAGCAAAAACAAGCCAGGAATGGCAGTGCATGCTTGTAATCTCACTACTTGGGAGGCTGAGGCAGGTGGATTGCCTCAAGTTTGAGGCCAGCCTGAGATACAGAGTGAGTTTAAGACCAGCTTGAACTACATGGTAAGACCCTGTCTCAAACACAAAATGAGTCAAAACAGGTAGGAAAAGAAGTATGCTCTGCAGAATGAGAGCAGGTTGCTGAGAGCTCACAATAGCCATGAGATCAACAGCAAGAGGTCTTTTATATTATTTATTCATCATATTCAGAATATCCAATCAAAGATCTGCTGGATTTTCCAGGAGAAGGATTAAAAATAGTACTTTCTGATTGGTTCCAGGTGCAGGGCTTAGGTGTTTGTGGTTGACAGGCCACGCCCACTTGCTCAGCTTGTTGGTCCCGCCCTAATTCCTGCCTCAGAATGAAAGGGTGTTTGAATAGCTGTAGCAGACAACATATATTAATTCCAACATCAACAAAACGTTTCTGTCTTAGAAACAATGTTTTATTCACTTGAAGGTGTTTTTCCTCTTCCAGCAATATAAAGTCACTTCTACTCTATTAATGGATTACAAACCTGTATATGGATTAAGTTCCAAAATAAGTGAGATTTATAGAGAAAATAGAGTTAGTTTTTAGATATGTATAGTTCTATGCCTTGCACATGAACCATCTTGGGTCTGCTCTCCTTTTCTGGGCATGTGAGTTAGAATCCTATTTCTTAACAGTGACATATTCCTTTGACTTGGAGAAGAATGACAAATTAAGAGAAAGTGTTTTTCTGGAAAATAAAATGGAATACTATTATAACTGTTTAAAATAAGTCTTATGCTGTATTGGTAAGGGAAAGGAGTCAGATCACATGTGCAAACATCATATTGCCTTACTAATGTGAGAATCTGAAAGAGTAAATAAAATATGAAAGATACAACAGATAGTGTGAAAGGTACAGAATCTGTTCAAAGGGAGGGGACAACTGAAATGAGGAAGAACATGAAAGAAGGGAAAAAGATACATCTACGTATATATGCAGGATAATCTGGATGATTCTACTGATGATTTCTGCTGATCTGTTGAAAGGAGAAGTTAATGCTTAAATTTAAGAAAAAATTCTTTTAATTTTTTTATAGCTTTTTTTTAAAACCAATTTTTCAGGTTTATATCTGGCAACCTAAACAATCAATTTTAAGATAACATTATGCAATACAACAACCATTGTCCAATTCTTCTTATTTTGTTTAAGAAAATTTTGTATTGTTTCTAATGTTTTTTTATCATCTTGTATTCACTAAAAATAAAGAAATAAAAATAAATTATAAAATAATTCTCATGAATGAAAGTTATACATCCTAAACAAACAAAAAAAGGCTATACATCCTGACAAAACTTTTATTAGTTCAACTTTATTTCTGACTTTAAGTTTCTATTCAGGTTGGTCTTCAGAAGTTCAAATAAAGAGCTCAATGATCAGTTATTCATGGGCTTTCCACTTCTACTTCCATACATGGTCCAGAGCTCTAGTACAGTAGCCATCTGTTTCTGGAAAAAGGGGGGAATGTATGCAAATGGAAATGCAAAGTTTTGATTCAGTCTGCTTGCTTTTTTATTCATCTGTTTCAGCTTTTGAAAACTTTTGTTGCTCTGTATTAAGCTGAAGGTGCAGGAATCCTTTGCCTACTGCCTGCAGCCTGGCCAATCTGTATGCAGAAAACCGACATACTTCTCTGTGTTCAAGAACTATGTAGGCAGCAGAACTTCCAGAAAAGAGGAAGAAGGGCTTTATATACTCCAGAATCCCCAGGTTCCGCCTTCTCTGTCTTGCCTGGATTTTGCGCTCTTATTCTCTTAACTCTTCACGGTGCTGGATTATCTTTCCTGTTTCTTTCCTCATGAATAGTTCCCCAATTCTTCTAAAGGCCAGGTAAGGGAAATCAGTGCTCAAATGACTCACAAGCCACTTGTCTCAGTTCCTTTTCACTCCTTGCTTTGACAAACATCCAACAGTCAAATATCCGAAGAAAGGAAACGTTCATTTAGCTCACAGTGAGTGGAGGTTCCAGTCCATACTCCGCTGGCTCCAAGGTGAATGGCAACAAGTTCATGATGGCAGGAAGCAATGAAGAACAGGGGAGGAGGAGCAGCTGCGGCAGCTGTCGAGCCTCTCTCTGACCTTTGTAATCTGACTGCACAGACTGGAGCTCCTCCAAAGTGGCACTGCTGCACAGGTCAAGCTCCTCGAAGGAAGTGACACACAGAAGCCTTCCTCAATCCCGTTATGTCCCCTATAAGTGCTGAGTCACTCTGGGGCGGACCCTCAAAGCCCTAGGGCGTGAAGTCGCTGAGCCATCCAGCTAAGCTTCAGACCCTTCAAGTTGACACAGTGTATCAGCTACCACACTACTTCTAGTTTCTCCCCTGTCACTGCCCTCCTGAGGCAATGAACCCAGTCTATTATCCCTCCCTGAATAGACAGAAATGCAACAACATGTAGAGGAAAAAAATCGCTGACTACTGTGTTAAAGTATAATTATGTTTTGGTCTGGCTCAGTGGCACACGCCTGTAGTTGCAGCTACTTAGTCGGAGTCTGAAGCAGGCACATTGGGAATTTGAGTTGAGCCTGGGCAGTTAAACAAGAATCTATCTCAAATAAATAAAAAAAAGTAAATACATAAATAGAAAATTGATTAATTAATTGATTGAAAAGCATCTTTAAAGGAAAAGTGTATGGGACCGACCAGTTCTAGCGATGTGGACCACTCACCTCAGGAAAGTAGTTCCCCCAAATGAATGCACATGAAATTTAATCATGGGATTTTTAAAAATTTCATTATCTGTCTCATGCTATGAATCAGAATATCTGAGGAGTGAAACCCCAAAGTAATTATTTTTAAAATATTTTTCATGATCCTAAATCATATATAAGTTTCAGAAGCACCACCCTTGAACTGTACAACTCAAAGTAGTCCCCCGAGCAGCAGTTTATTCATTTTTATCATCTGGCAAATCATTAGAGATATAGAATCTATGTACAACCTCAGATTCAGATTCCGTATGCTTTTGCAAGAACTCCTGATGATTCCCATTCAAAAGGAGCTTGGGCACTGAGTAAGTGACAGAGTTCAGTTATAGGACCATATCTTCCTTTATGATTGACCTTCAGTCATGGGTTAGAGTGAAATCTAAATGGAGAAAGAGTGGGTATAATCTTGGATGGCCAGGGAAATTTTGTGGCACAAAATAGCTCACAGTTGAATTAGGATTTAAGGATTTTCTTGGTTGGCACACATTCATCCTTAGATATTATTATGCTGTGAATCTAATGTCCTGACTCCATGTACCTGGGCATAGAGTTCAAGGACATCAGCAACATCTTGTTTGAGCATAGATGGCTTCATTGATAAAGGACAGTTGTAACTTCCAACCTGTTAGATGTTCGATGCACTGAGTTTGTGTGCTGTGTCACTGAAGAATGAATTCCAAGGGACATTAAGCAGAGGTGAAGAGTACAAAAGGTTTATTGAGAGGCAGCTCCTGGGAGACAGAAAGAGTCCCCAAAACGAGTTATTACTGAGCCCCTTGGACTGGGGCAACTTATACAGCAAAGCCACTATGGGGGTACAACATGGGTTAAACTACATTCAACCTAGAGGACCACACATACAACCACTTAGCTAATATCAATCCCTTGAGGAAGCAAGGCACATAGCAAGAGTATATGACTGGCGTCACTAACATTGTCTTAGCCATGACTTCTGAAATAGAAACATTTTGGGGAAAAGATGAGTTCAGATACACTGGTTACCCACATGGATGTTGGATGTAATAGAGTTCAAGGACATCAGCAACATCTTGTTTGAGTGTAGTCATCTGGACTTAATGTACTGAGTGGTATACTAGTAATAATTACATTATGAAATATAATCTCAAGCTATTTTTTTATTCATGTCTGTCCAACTTAACTGCCCACAAAGCCAGGATGCTGTCATGTAACAATTATACAGATTTTCTCATAATGTTTTCTCACCCTCACGTTTTAGAGTGTGAGTCCCTCTGAGTACTACACACATCTCATTGACACATCACCTCTCAGAGTGTGAAACTGTGACTTTGAGGATCTAGGGACACGGATATGCCAAAGGCCAATAATCGTTAATTGCCAAAGTACAGTTCCTATGATGATTCTGAACCTCATTTTGATGCATCTATTTGCCTTATATAACAAAGTGTTTGGTGTCTTGGCAATTGAAGTGCATGCATCATATGTTTCAACATCGTATGTTTTTATTTCTTTTATGAAATAAAAAATGTCTTAAATAGCAGAAGTGGTCTTACGCTATAGTATACACAAAATATAGATATTTAGTGAAGCTGTGCTTGAAACCCATCAAAAATGAATAAATTTTCATTGTATAGAGATATCTGAATGAAGTATTTTGATTTTTTTTTATCTTTCAGATGGTGGAATGTTTGAGGGGAAAATGATTTATTCAAAAAAGGATGAGGGGGCTGTATGAAAGAACAATGATTTATACTTCAGAAATGTTTAAAATTGGGATGGAGACTTGCAATAAAGACAAAGAGAGAAGAAGTGAGAATATTTTAAACAGAATACTAAGTATTGCTAATTAATAATATGGAAGAGTACTGCAAGAAGACAGTAAGACCTAGAGTTTTACCCACAGTAGTATGTATTCTCAAAAGAGCCATATTTTTCCCTGGTGAGAATTATCTATATACATCCTCATGAGCAGAAAAAAAAAAGAAATTCATTGCCATATTAGGAAGTCATTAGAATACCATTTGCTGAACAACTTTATATAAATTATTAACCTCAGGGCACAACCTGAGCTTTTCGCCACAGAATATTTTATATTTAGTAGTTCTTAGCTCATTCACTCCAATTACATATTCCTTTCCTTTGGAAATTCACTACCTTTTGACAACTTTATATATCACCTGCTTATTAAACTAGTTTAGAATATGCAACAGAAAGACACTGTGCACTTGATCATTTGTTAATTTCTACTGTGCATCTTTGAGCAAATTTAATCCTTCTTGCCTGAGGAATCCCATTCTTCTCAGTGTTACCTATGTACTTTAATAAAAATAAACCCTTTAGGTTTATAGAAAGCAGGTGTGTTAGAAGATAATACCCTGTGCAAGAGTGCCTTAAATCACCACATCAGCTTAGCTTTTTAAAAGGTACTATACTTTCATACACAGTAAAATGTTTTATGGTCTAAGACAGAGCCCCTTTAATATTTAAAATGTTACTTTTACCCTCAAAAGTCTAATCTGGAATGATGTGCTACTTCTCAGTGCATGCTTAGGGGAGTAAATTTTCAGTTTCGATTTATCATCCTGTGAGTACTATCTATATACTTTTAATTGCTTTCCTATAAGATGAACTTTTATTCATTTCAGTTTCACAAATAATTCATGAGACTTCATGAATATGCATATCCTATCTTAGGTAGCCTAACATTATTAATCAGCTTTTGTTGAGAGTAGAGTAATAGATTAAACAAATTGGGATTTAGAAGGAATAATGGATTATAAACAGAAGGATTCACAGAAAACAACTTTTATCTTTCCCAATTGCTTTCAGAAATACATGCTGGCTGTCAACAAAATCAGGTCAGTTTTCCCACATTTGGCAAAGTTATTATCATTCTCCCTACAATATTTGCTGCTTTGTGTAAATGATGTAATTAAAGATATAAAATAGACAAATATATAAACTTAGAAGAAAATCAGTACACTATAAAAATATAGATCTATGCATGTATTTGTCTTGTCTCACGTATTCTGCTCTATTCCTTTCCAAGGCAAATACATACATTATAAAATTTGCATGTTTGTACTTCTAAAATGCATTCCCAGAACTTAAAATTGGCTTTCTGCGCTTCAGCATTAAGTAGATGGTGATGTTTGTAATTACAGCACAGATAGAACTACACTTTAAATAACTTTGAGTGGAGAAAATAGCATTTCATTTTCTGTTGTATCTTATGGGCTATTCAGAGGTTACATTCTAGATAGCTATGTTAGATAAAAATTAATAGACATTCAGACAACAACCCTCCAGGCAGTTGGTGCAGAAGATAAGTGAAAATCATGGCAAGAGGCCCAGTCTGATGAGGGCCGGTCCTTAAGCTGGACATGCACTATTCTTCCATGAGCCTCCCTAAGGGGTAAACAGCAACTTGAGGTTGGACTATACTTAGCATGACCCAGCCCAGTACATCTACAAGGCATCATCCTACACACCCTGACACATCCTGTCCTAACTTCCTGTCTCTCTCCAAAAATCTTTTGTTCCTTTTATGTTAGAAATTATAGATAAGCTAAAAGTAATGCTGCTGCCCAGCTGGCTTGTTACTTGCTTTGCCTCCCCACTGTACCATCATTAGCTTAGGGGCTCTGCTTGTCATCCTATCGGTTGATTGCAGTTTGACCCACACTGTACCCTCATTGTGATTTGCTGTATAAAACATCTTGGAGAAAAGATTCTGTGACGACTCCCTTTCAGGTCTCATCCTGTCTCTCAGGGGCTGTCATTAAACCTTTCCTACTCTTAACCTTTTTTGCCTTTGAAATTCATTCTTTATTACTTGGGGGACACTTCACAAATCTGTGGGCCAACAGGCCCAACAAGAGAATTATTTTTCCCTCTTTATGGTAGAAATAATAGAGCTCCTTTTAGTCATTTTGATTACCACTATTCTTAGACATACAAACCTAAATACACATAGTAATGCATAAACACACATGCTGACTAACATTATAACATATTGCATTTTAGTATCATGAAAGTTAAAATATTTTCATCTAACTGAGCTAATAATTCTGTGACTCTTTGCATTTTTGTCATTGTCTTAATTTAGTTCCTTTTAAACAATACTGCTTTATAATCCTCTGATTTAGGGTAGGATAATATGCTTGTATCATTTTAAGAATTCCAATCAGTATGCTTAATTCACTGTCTTACTAATTGACCCAAATAAAATTACATGCTGTACCATGTTTGTTAAAACAATGAGAGAATTTCACCAACTTTAGTCATTTGGCTCTTTGCCTCTTTTTTACCATGCAGAGGAAATTCTCCTAGCACCATCTTCTCCTTCAATGGCTAATAAGTGTGAAGCTGAACTTCTGCCTACAGAATTTTAAAAGGCTACAACTTGTGTGAGTCTTCAAAGAGTAAAATAAACAGAAGCATATAAATTTTGTTTACCTAACTAGTGCAATAAGGACCATTTGGAGATAAATGCACGGGTGCACGGGCACACACACACACACACACACACACACACACACACACACACTCACACACAGCTTTCTTTTACTTTCTCCCTGTCTTTTTTTTCAATCTTTCTTTTAATTTCTCAAGAAACTAGCAAAGGAATGACACCCAAGAATTAACTGCTTAATCTTTAAATTATTTTTTAAAATACTCCCCACCCCATTTCTCTGGAAATTTTAAGGACACAAGCAATGTAGGCAAGTGGCTACTATTTTTAGAAAACCTTGAATGAATGGTGTGTCACAGATTTTTAAAAAATCTGTTTTGATTTCTCATTCCCGGTGCCTTAGAGTCCCGCTTCTATATGCTAGATGGAAACAAACTTTGATGGCTGTTCTTAAACTTAAAAAGGAGGTGGCACACTAGGGTTAGGGAGTCAGTTTGAGGAGTGAGGCTGAGGCTATAAGCAGTCACTGTTGAATGAGAAGTAAACCAAACCACGAGTGAAATCTTACACGCCAGTAGGAAAATCATGTTTTGCTTTACATTCATATAACGGCAGACTTTTGAAACTAAAAGGAAATTCAAGGATCTTTACTTCTTTGCTTTTTAATTATATTTTTATTTTATTTTACAGAGTGAAAACAAAAGCAAGGACAAAGGTCAGAAACAAAGACAGAAACAGGGTAATATGCAATAATACATATGTTAGTTTTCAGAGCAAGAATAGCCGATTAGCAATGGTTGATATATTCTCTATTTTTATCCTCAAATCTGTTGCCCAGATTAACAGACATAGCTACGAAAGCTTGGACATATGACTGAATGTCACTACTTGTTTTTAAGAAATCTTAAATTTTTGTTTGTGTATCTTTTTTTCTTTTAATAACCTTTTAGAAAAGTATTTTAAAGGGAGTAATTTAGATGGCATTAAGAATGGGACACATTTAGAAGACCAGGAAGACAGGTGTTCGAACATGCTTGCTTTTTATTACACATTTCTGTCCTCTACGCAATTACTTAGTTCACAGATATTCAGTGTACAGAGTTATTCAAAGTGAAAATTCTCACATTAACTGCTATTTCCAAAAAACTGATACAAATTCTTAGTACAATCACCTCAGCCACTGTGTATTTATACGTGCATGTTTTCCGCCAACCTTTTTTCTTATCTGTTCTACTTTCTCTCCTCTTCCTTGTTTAATCCTTAAATTCCATTTCTTTCCATTTTACTGTATGTGTTATACCTTTCAGGTTTTATTTCTTCTCACAGGCTAGATACATTAGGGATAGAATATGGTATTTACACATGGGTGTCTGGGTTATTTCACATATGAACAGTTGCATCCACTTACCTGTGAAGGACTGAATTTGCCCTTCCTTACAGCTGATTAATGCTCCACTGTATAAAAAACAAAAACAAAAACAAAAAAAATATATCTTTTTCATCCATTTCTCAAGTGATGGGCATTTTGCTTGTTCCCAAGATTTGGCTATCACAAATTGTGCTGCTATAAACATGGGTATGTATATATTATCATGGGTATGATATTTCGTGTTCTTTTAGAAAAATACCCAGAAGAGGAATAGCTGGATTGAATGAGATTTCCAGTCCTAGTTTTTTGAGGAGTCTTCACACTGATTTCCATAGTGTACAATAATACATTTCCGCTAGCAGTGAAGAAGGCTTCTTTTTTCTGCAGCCTCTTCAGCATGTGTTATTAGTTGATCTCTTTGTGGTAGCCATTCTTTCTCAGGTGAGATGGTATCTCAGTGATGTTTTAATTTGCATTTCTCAAATGGCCAGTGATGTGGAGAATTTTTCAGGGTATTTGTTTGCCTCTTGTATTTTTTTCCTCTGAGAAATGTGTATTTATCTAAGATGCCCATTTTTGGATGGGATCTTTAAATATTGGGGTCCTATTGTTTTTTAGTTCTTTATATATTCTAGGTAGATGATCTTCGTCTGAGTGATTATTGGTTAAGATTTTTTTCTAAATTTGTGGGTTGTCTTTTTCCTCTTCTGGTGATTTCTTTTGACATGCAGAAACTTCTCAGCAAAAGGAGGTCCCAGTTGTTGATTCTTCAAATTATCTCCCATGCAGCTTGATTTTTGTTCATGAACTATTTGTCTACTATATCTTGAAGATTTCCACCCATTTTTCTCTTCAGGGAGACATAGTGTTTCTTTTTTGATGTTTAGATTTTTAATCCACTTGACTTTGGCTTAGCACATGGCAATAGATCTGGGTCTAGTTTTAGCTTTTGACATGAAGAGAGCCAGTTTTTCTAGCAGTATTTGTTAAACAGACTGTCGTTCTTCCAGTGAACGTGTTTGGGCCATTTTTCAAAGATAAGATGGTTGAGTGTGTTTGTAGTAGTATCTTCATTTTCTAATCTGTTCTATTGACTCTGGGATCTTCTTTTTATGCCAGTACCATGCTGATTTTATCACAGTAGCTTTATCGTATAATTTCAAGTCTGGAATTGTAATTCCTCCTGCCTTACCTTTGTTGCTCAAGATTGCCTTTTCTATTGTAGGTCTTTTCTGGTAACAAACAATTTTAGGAATGTTTTCTCCAGATCTGTAAGATATGTTCATGGTATTTTGATAAGAAGTGCCTTAAATCTGTATAACAATTTTGGGAGTATGACCAGTTTCACAGTGTTGGTTCTTCCTAACCAGAAACAAGGAATAACTTTTTATTTTCTTTTTTTTTTTCCATTTATTTTTATTTTATTAAAATACAAATGTCAATCAGACAGTTTCAAGACACCTTAACCATACAGAGTCAATGAATTAATACATTGCAAACTGTTTTCGTAAAGTTTTGGTACTGTACAAGGTGCATACATGAAATTATATTTACAGGTTTTTTTAGAGCTGAATTATATCAAAGATTCAATAATTATTTACCTAGTGGATGACCATAGCACTAAAAGCCGACATAATATCCTGTCCAACCACCATTAGTGCAGATCTTGCCTCTCATAGAATTATGTAGAAGCACAGCGTTATCTATCCCA
>PVKA01014282.1:0-28705 GCA_004027165.1 Ctenomys sociabilis
CCCCGCGGCGCTCGGCGGGCGCCCCCTCCCCCAACAATGGCGCGGGCGGCCCCGGGCTATGCCAGGGCTGCGCCGCGCGCACCGCCGCCGCCTTGCCCGTCGTCCGCTCGCCGCCCGCCCGTCCCGTTGCCCAGCCCCGGGCAGGGCTCCGGCCTCGGCCGCGCCGCCACCTCCACGCCACCGCCGCCTCCCCAGAGCTGACTTGACTGCGAGGGCGGCGACCAGCCCGGCTTATTTAAAAGGGGTGGGGACCCGGCTAGCGCTAGAAGCACAGCCACTGCCGGCAGAGAGCGCAGTCAGAACTCCTCCTTTTTCCGCCGCCACCTCCCAAGCGAAAGCCCTTACGCCAGCACTCGCCAACCGGATCGCGCCCTGCTGTCACGTGGGCAACGTCAGCCAATCTCAAGCAGGCCTCCCTCCACGCGCCCACCCGCGCCCTTACGTCACAGAGCCCCGCTCCGCCTGCGGCTGCCCCACCCCTCGCGCGGGTCGAGGCTCGGCTTCCATTCATCGGTGGCAGCTGGGGCGTTTGGAGGCTGAAGTCGGTGTGGGTGGACAGACTTTACAGAAAAGCCTCAGTTACTACAGCGCTGGTTTCTCCGAGTCTGACAACTATTATCTGCCGATGAAGCTAGTTACCTCCGGACTGGTGGCCGGTTTTGCCACGAAAGACTCCTTCTCCAGTCCAAGCCTCAGTTCCCTTCCGCCTGCAACTTGACGGTAGCAAGCCTCGGGCTCTGATGCTGCGCTTGAGTTGTGACTGTGTGTCTTGAAGGGGACCCGAGGATCCATCGGACGCTTCACTCCCGTATTTCCTCGCTAGTAGCATGAGGACCAAACAGGTCTTTCGCAGCTCACTTCTCTCGCCTGTTTCTCACTAACCGCAAGAGTTTCCAGGTTTTCCTCCCGTTACAAACACTGCATAAAGCATAATTATTCTACAAAGTTGAGAAGCGTCAAGTGGAGTAGCAAAGTCCTAATTCCATAAACATGATAAGGTACATAATTTAGCATTATGGGCCCAGTGCTGGTGCTTTTCTCACAGAGACAGTGGTATAACCCTCAAAAGGAAACCCATCTTAAATTTTGCAGAAGAAGCCTGAAGTACAGGTGACAGGTAACTTACCCAAAGGTCACATGACTGCTCTGGGTGACGCTGGGATAATGTAGGTCTTGGTAGTTTAGTTCCCCTTGTCTTGCTTATGTGAAAGTAAAGGTAGAAGTGAATCTCTGCGGAAGTGACAGAATATTAGGGCTTATTTTAAGCAAGAGCAGTATTTCATTTGGATTTCAAATGTCTTCCTTTCACTCAACATTAATGAAGTTCTGTCTAGGTGCCAAACACTGTGTGCGAGAAACAGCCCCAACCCTTCAGTGAATCAGGCAGATCAGAAACAAAGGCTTAGGGAGTCTGTTCTCTGAGGTCACACTGCTGGTATGCAAACCCAGAACTGACTGAAGCAGATGCCTAAACAAAGTTTGAATTTCAACCTAGAAATGTAAGTCATGCAGTGATGTGAAAGTAAGATGTCACTATCATAAAAGTTTGTGATGAGCTTACTTTGGACAATAAGGAAGGATTAAAAGATGCAACAGGAATAATGAAGAGATAATGCTCATAGAGGAGAAAAGGTTCTGACCAAAGGCAGTGGCAGTGAGAAGAGCAAAAGATTTGTGGTCATGTGGGAGATAAAATAGGAAGTACTTGGTGAATGCCTGTGAAGTAAGAGGGGAAAAAAGGCAAAAGATTGCTGAGGTTCTGGTTTAGAGGACCAGGTACCTAACAGTGCCATCTTTTAGACTACAAAATGTGGGAAGAGATATAGGGGTAGCAGACAGGTTTGTTTGTTTGTTTCTAGCATATCAAAATGGAGCTCTCTAAGTGAAAGTTGGATATAAATCTCTGCAAGCTAAGTCCAATTTGTGACATTCCAATTTATGCTTTCAAAAATAACACATAAACTAACTCAAACCAAAACAGAGCAGTTGGGAGGAATTTCTTAAACCTTGCGCTAACAGTCTCACTTTTCTTAGTGACTGCTTTCATGGAGCCACCTGGAATCTGTAGTTTTAGGAAATGGAGTATCTTTTGTTTCAAACGTTTCATAAAATAAAATTTTTAAGTGAAATCAACAGTTAATGGTGTATTTTTATCAGAGAATATAGAAAGTAATTGAAATCATGGGTGTCAAATTGATTAAGATAAAAGGAAATAGGGGAAGGAAGAAAGGAGATGTGGAGAATACAAAGATTGAAGTGTCATGAAGATTAAAATGTCACCTAGAAGTAAACAGGGAACATCAAGTGACATGAGTTGATCAGGTGTGGCTGATCAGGTGAGTCCCATGAGAACAGGAACTGTGTCTTCTTCACATTTCTGCAGCAGCAGCAGCAGCACCTGGCACAGTGCCTGATTGGTAGGCACTCAATATTTATTACCCTAATGAACAGTCACGTGGTGCCAGGAAGGCTGGAAAGCTGTCCCACACCACTGGCTGTGGCAGCTCCCGGCTTGGGAATGTGTGTGAGAAGAAGGCCAGCAGCCAGTGGGAAAGGACATGAATAGCTGCAGAGTAAGCCAACCAGGAACTGAGGGTGTCTCCGCCTGAACCTTTGACTGGGAAGGGAGACGTGGTCCAATTTAAAGGGATATGTAATCAAAAGTTTTCTCTTTTTAAGATGGGAAGAAAGTATGATACTGTGCTAAATAAAGAGAAAGAGCCATTGGAGAGAATATTTTTAATTTAGAGGAAAAGGGAAAATGTATGAAGCAAAATCTCTAAGAAGGTAGAAGTGGAACGGATCCTCTTAGGTACAAAAGCCAGGAAAGAAGTCAGCCTGGAGGGCCAGCCTGCTAACTCAGCGGACTAAAGCACCTACTTTGGTAGAGCACAGCAGCTGGCTGTCCCAGCCCCCAGCGCATGCTGAGGTGGTGATTGATTCTGGACTTGGTGGCCTGCGCCTGTAATCACAGCATTTGGGAGGCTGGTGGCATGCACTTGTAATCCCAGGATTTGGGAGGCTGAAAACAGGAGAATCACTCTGAGTCTGATCAACCTAGTAAGACCCTGTAGACCCTGCCCTAAATATAGAAAAAAGAAAAAGGCAGGCCCAGTTGCACTGAAATTGGAAAAATAAAAGGGCTGGGGAACAAAGAAAGAAGAAAGGACTTATATGATCACAGAGACATTTATGATGGAGGAGCTTGTAATCACAGCTATTCAGGAGGCTGAAATCAAGGCCAGCCTTGGCAGAGTTAGCATAGTCAGACTTTGTCTCTAAATAAAGGGATACAGACATAGCTCATGGTAGAGACCTTGGCGACCTTGCCCAAGGCTGTGGGTTCAATCCTCAGGACTGCAAAAATAAGATGCAATTAAATGTATAGAAATCTATGCTTCACAGAAGCCTGATAGGGTAAACAGAAACCAAATATAGTTTACCCTCCTATCTGAGAGATAGGATCCTCCATCCCAAAGTCTGTGGATGCTCAAATTCATGATACAAAACAGCATATATGTATATAATCTGTATATTTATGCTCCTTCATACCTTAAATCATCAATATTATGATATAAAAATATAATGTATTAAATAATATCACTAGCCATTTGAAAAGTACAAGTTAAAACAACACTGAGATTCCATCTCCAGAAAAAATGGCTATCTTGAAGAGATCAAATTACAAATTCTGGAGAAGCTGCAGAGGAAAAGAAACACTTCTCCATTGATGCTGGGAATGTAATCTAGTACAATCATTATGGAAACAGCTTGGTGATTCCTCAAAAACTAAAACTAGAAATTCCTCTTGACCCAGCTATTTCCCTTCTAGGTATGTTTTTCAGAGAATTAAATTCATCATATGTTACAAGGATACTGCATATCCATGTCTATAGCAGCACAATTTATAAGTAGCTAAATCTTGGAAGTAGCCTACATGGCCATCAACATATGAGCAGATTAAGAAAATAGAAAATGACTCTGCCATAAAGAAGGGTAAAGTTGAATCATTTGTAGGAAAATAGGTACATCTTGAGACTATAATACTAAATGAAGCAAATTAAACACATGTTCTTAAATATTGCATGGTGTCTCACATATAAAAGAATAGAAACTAGATGTGGTGGTGCATTCCTGCAATGCCAGCATTTAGGAGACTGAGGCAGAAAGATCATTGCAAGTTCGAGACCAGCCTGGGCTACAAAATGAGTTGGAGGCCAACCAAAATTGCATTATGAGACATTGCTTCAAAAAGCCAAAGAAGAGAGAGGGAGAGAATATGTAAAGTATAAAATAAAGGACAACAGGAAAGAAAAGGGAAAAAAAAGTTATTATAATCCGACATAGGCAATGTATCTAAAAGGGTGCCTTGATTAATATAGTTGTTCATGTCTTTTATATGTTTCTTCTGTTATCTGTTTGGCTGTTAATCTGCGTTTATGATAATTAACTTGATAAAGACTTAAAAGTAAATAAAACTTCATGTGGCAGAAAAAAGATTTTAAAAAGAGAGAAAAGAAAAAAATACATAACATACACACAATATAATGTAAATGCCATGTAAGTAAATATTATTCTGTATGGTTTATAGAAAAATGACAAGCTGAAAAGTCTGCATGTGTTCCAGATAGAGGCAATATTTTCCAAATATTTTCAATCCACAAATACTTTAGCCCATAGATGCAGAACCCATGAATCCAGAGGTCTGACTGTGGTATCTCTCTCAAAATGGAGAAATTAAGGAGAAATTTGAGCAAAACACAAGGAGCTCAAGTACAGACAGATATACAAGAAAAATGGAAGATGGGTCTCATTATTTCCTCTAAATATTTAAAAGAAATGGCAAATAAATTTTGGGGGAGAGTAAAAGAAAATTAGGGAGAAAATGATATATTGTTGCAAAAAATGTGAACATGTATAATACCTAAGAGTTCACAAAAATGGCAAGAAAGAGTGTTGTTCTCTGACCCAGAAGAAAAAAATCACTTCAAAAACCAGGGAATAAGCCGGGCGTGGTGGTGCAGGCCTGTAATCCCAACACTTGGGAAGCTGAGGCTGGAGGATTGTTGTGAGTTCGAAACCAGCCTGAGCTACAAAATGAGCTTAGGGCCAGCCTGAACTGCATAGTGAGACCCTGTCTCAAAAAGACAAAAAAAAAAAGCAGGGAAGCAGAGGTGATTTTTAAAAGATTCAACCAACCTTTAGGAACCCAAAACACATAATTTTTAAAGTGTGGCAAAGTGTCATGAAATGAGTCAGTGTTTGAGAAGTTCAGTTTCAGGAACCAACATCTAGTTAAGTCCTCAGGATCTCATGACTATGCTCCACGATAATAATAATGTCATCTGAAAGGCTAAGAATGCCATTAGATACCATTTGGGATGATTCTTTGAGAAGACATCTAAGATCAAGTTCCAAAATAGTGCCTGCATTTAACAGACATACACAAAAATAGATACAGATGACCTTGAAAGCTTAACAATTTAAAACTTGCTAAGCAGAAAGATACCGAAAGCCTTGCTTTGAAGACCTTTTATTTTCAGGGAGAGCACTTGTTGTCTTTGGTGAGCATAGGAGGAAAATTAAATCCCCATCCTTCTCTAATGGCAATTTTGGGAGAGCAAAGGGGAGTAAACAGAAATAATACGATTGGAATTAAGCAAGAGTTGGGTTCTGTGGAAGAAGCTGAGTTTTTGTCTACATGGACCTGGTTAATCCCAGTTATTCATCTGTTCACTCAGTAATGTTTGTGCTGAGATCTTTAGTATGTATCACACACCGTTTAAGTACCAGGTCATCCTTCTGATAGCGATAAAGTTCCTACTCTCATAAACCTTATATTCTACCACATGACTCAAAAGGTGGTGTTGCCCATGGTTTCCACTCTCACAGCTACTGTGTCTTCATTCTAACCTTCAAAATGGGACACAGAGTTGGTTTATAGGTTAGAGAGATGACCACATCTAGCTACAAGGAGGCTTAGGAGCATAAATTTTATTTATTTTTTTGGAAATGTATAATATTTACCTGTCTTAATTCCGTTATACCATGTGTTAAGACAACTCAGTTATACAATTCCTTAAATTCTATCTAAAAATAGACAAAAATTAAATGAGAAAGTTACAGAAGATTTCATTTGAGCATAATAAAGCCATGATACTGTGAACCACCATTCTTGAGAAGGAAGATATCCAATGTCCAGTCTAAGAGAAAGCTGCTGACTAGGTATCTTGTAGACTCTCCACTCTCCAATGGGGAAGATGATGCTTGTATTTTAAAAAATCTCTATAAAGCTCACATACAAAGACAGTACATCCTAGATTTTTGACTGACATAAGCACTTAAGGCGATCATTTTCAAGTATAAATGTTTAGTGTTCCATTATCTAATCTGTGCTACTGTAGAGCTGTAAGCTATAAGACAAATCATAGTTAAGGCAAAGCAAGTGGAAATGTAAGGAAGGCTGAGGAAAATGCAAATTAGATTCTGCATCTCTAAGCTGCATCAGCGGTTCACACTTTTACACAGTGTATAATACAGTATACTATTGTGTGGTGTGGCATTCGGAACATGGCAGATCCAACCAAGAATGAAAGTTGGGCAACAAGGACCAGTTAATGAAAGGTTCACCTCTACTACAGTTTGTTCCTCGGAAGATGACTAGAAATGGCTCCAGAATAGTGCAAAACTTTACAGATGATGGGCTGGCAAGATAGCTCAACGGTCTAAAGCGCCTGCTTAGGCAAGCTCTCAGGGGACCCCGTTCGATCCCCAACACCACATGCCGTGCCAGCCCCTCCCCCAGGGCGGGCTGAGGTGACCCCCTCCTGCAAAAAAAAAGAAAGAGTCCATGATGTGTAGAGAGACACTGTAATAAATAAATTAATTTTAAAAAAACTTTACAGATGAACATGAAAAGCTTGTTTCCTTTTTTTTTAAATTAACGTTATTAAGAAATAGCAATGAGACAGCAAAACTGATTAATAGGACAGTTTCAGTAATTAATACATTGCATATTGTTATCTTCTTAGTCCCTTTTTTTTAAACAGAGCCTTTTTCCTCACCTCAGGACACATACATACTGCTCGTGAATTAAATCAACATTTCTGGCTTAATGGAATATTGTGAAATGTCATACAGCTGGAGAGAATAGGTATTTGGAAGCCAGTGGTGGTCTTTAACTTACATTCTGAGTGTGTACATAAATTGTGGTTCTGGAATTTTTTCCTATGGTTGCAATATCTGTATCTGAAAGGTGACAACAGTTTTATTACAGAAGTAGCCGCTATTTCAAGTTCTGTGTAACATGCTTGGATTCCAGGTCTTGCCCCTTGAACATACGTGAACGTTCTCTTGTGTCTTGGTCAGCACACACACGTCTCATCTCCTCTGATGTACATAGCCAATGTAGGAATTTAACGAAATTTACCAGCTAGTTCAGAGAGCTAAATTGGGACCATGATTATGGCAAAGTCTGACCCCAAATTTTAATTTGTAATTTTAGCATGTATCTCGTGCAGTTTGAGGAGCATCAAACTAAGTCTACAATCGTCAGAAGCCTTGTTACAGTGCAATGCACATGGACTAAAATGTGTACATTTTTAGTGTTGATGATAAATGCAGTTCCAACCTGATTACACTTTTGGCATCTGTAAGAAATCACATAAGCTTTAATATAGAAATATCTAGGTTACAGTTAACTCGTGCTCAAGTTGATAAGCATTAGCTTGCTTTTTACCTCCCACATCCTCTCAGGTATGCCGGTCTCCTACACGTGTGGAGTGACCTTTGGCTACGTGGCTGGCCTTGTTATTTCTCCACTCTGGATGTACTGAAATAGAAACCAACTTACATATAAGAACAATTAACCGGAGCAAAGGGAAAAGAGACTTTTTGTGCAGATTCTGTAAAGGCTGCACAGAAATGTGGATGGTCAAAGCCAAGCAGAGGAACATAAATTTTAGATGATAAATACAGAAGGAACAACTATATATTGGAAGGCAACTAAGCTCTATCCCGCCATCTGTAAGGAAAGATTAGAGAAGTTTCAGTTTAAAGCAAAAGTGAGCATGATGAAATTTCAAAGCCACTGGAAAGTATATATGAAAAACCTACATAAGAAATTTTATAAGCCAGGCGTGGCACATGCCTATAATCCCAGCACTTGGGAGGCTGAGGCAGGAGGATTGTTGTGAGTTTGAGACCAGCCTGAGCTACAAAGTGAGCTTACAGTCAGCTTGAACTGCATAGTGAGAGCCTGTCTCAAAAAGACAAAAAAAAAAAAAAAAAAAAAAAAAAAAAAAAAGAAAGAAAGAAATTTTATAGACTGGGCATGGTGGCACATACCTGTAATTCCAGTGCTTGGGAGGCTGAAAACAGGAAAATCACTATAAGTCCAATCTGTGTAGTGAGACTCAGGAGATCCTGTACTAAACACACACACACACACACACACACACACACACACACACACACACACAATTTAAAATGATCTCAAGCTAAGAGGATGAGAAATACATAGCTTAGAATCTACATTAGAGGCAAAAAGATGGCAGCCTGGTAATCAAGGTTATATATTGTTTTTCTGACTTTGGTTTCCATCTTTAGGGCCATAACTAACTCTTATAGAATAATACTTTTTGAGAAAGTATTATATGTATGTGCATGTGCGTGCATGCGTGCGTGCGTGCGTGTGTGTGTGTGTAAAAATGTGTAATTTTTTTCTGAACGGAGTCTATGGTCATCATCATATTCTCAAAGTGGGCTGCAAACAAAAATTTAAGAATTATTACCATAAACAATATGAATAACTTGTTTCAGTCACAATTTTAGAGCATTACAGGCTGAGTTTTTCAGTAAACTTGGGCCTTTAGTGGCGCTGGCATCCACATCTTAGAAAACTGTCCAGGGCCACCTCCATTTGCCTTCTTCCATTCCTCAGCTGTCCTCCTCACAGTATGTGGGGTTGATTTTTGCCAAGTGAGTCATTTGGGATGAGAATGCTAATTTATTTCAAGTGATGCTTTGAGAAAATAATTAAAAGCATGTCAGTGTGCCACATTATAGAGCAGATAATGCCCACGGGTTAGAAGTCTGGTCCAAAATGTCGACTAGAATAAGAGGCTATTTGGGAGTAGAACCACGTTTCAAACATCAGGAGATGTTTATGAGAGAAACTGGGGAAAGGCTTCAGTTTTAAGTGATACTGAGAACTTCCTAGTGCCTTCTTGGGCACTTTACTCTTCTCCATCCCATCAGGGTGGTTTGCCCCTGATTCCATTTGTCGGGTGCTGTAGAAAATCTAGTCTTTCTCAGCCTGTGTCTACTTCTGCAGACCATCTGCAAGTGAGGAAAGAAAGTGCAGTTCAGGTGCCTGGTTTTCAAAAGCAGGTCCCAACTCTTCTCCCAGCCAGATGGAAGCTGCCAGCACATTGTCTCTAGCAACAAGCTTCCTAAGAGAGCTGTCCCTTCCAGTTGCCCAGGAAGCCAGCTCACTGCACAATCCACTCTTACATTAGAGTCATTTTTTGGCAAGGGTGTAATATGTTGCTTTGTTTTTTTTTTATAGCAGCCTTTTCAATTTCTTGGTGCTAGAAGAGGAGGAGGAGGTAAAAAGGAGGAAGAGCAGTGGGTGAGGAGGAGGAGTTTCCTTTAACTTGACAGCAGAGAAATGTTTAAAGAAATCTTTTTATCCAGGTTTGTATCCTAGAAACAAAGTTCATAGATTTCAGGCTATGATATGTTTTTCATAATGGCTGTATTGCCTTACTAGCAAAATACTATTTTTCATTACTTCATTGAGTTCCTTCTGAAGTACCTCTAGAATGTCTCTGTCCGAAAGGATTAGGGAGCAATCAGATGAAGGCCTCCTCTTGACAGAAATAGGCAAAGGAACAACACTCAGCAACTTAGGTAGCATCTAAGTGAGGCAGACAGGCCTGGCTTCTGAAGGGTGCCCTTCTGCTGCATTTCCATTGAGCACTTCCTACAATCAGGGTTATGCCCAGGAGGGGCCAAGAAAGAGTCTGAGACCATAGTAATGGTAAAAGCCTAAGTATCGAAATCAGCACTGAATTATTTCCAGGCAGAGAATTAGCTCTAAGATTCAGAAGTGGAAACTTTGTAGTTGCTGCAGCGCTCCTAATTTTCTGAGGTTTGGGTAGAGCATGTCCTCCTCTATAGTGCTTCTCCCAAGGCTGGGAGATTCTCCTCATCTTGGGTGTAATCAGTTTCTTCTGTAAACCCTCACAACCCTACATCACATTGTAGGATGAGTGTTTTCATTTCTGACCCCCTTGTTAGACACATCTTCATGGCAGAACAATGCTTTAAACACACACACCCCCCTCCAATGTTAAGCCCTTGCATTCAGGACCTGGGATTAGGAAATTAGGCAGGCACAGGGGAGATTGTGCCTGTGCCCTGATGATGGGATGGCCCCCTGAGGTCCTGTGTCTAAAGGGCCAGTTCTGGTTGTGCCTAGCGTCCGCAGTTCCTGCCCATGTCATATGAAGCTGGAATATCCCTGATGGTTTCTTCACTGCAAATCAGATCCCTGGTTTGTGAAGTCCATGACATCTGGGACTGGCGGGACATCATCTCTCACATCACAGTGGCCTTCTACTAGCCAGACTTTCTATACATGCAATCCCAGTGTGGCCCACATTTCCAGTAAACACACTCATCCAAAAACTGTGGGGGAGAAAGGGGAGTTGTGGTGAGATACATTCCCTTAAAGAAGAAAAAAAGCCGATTTCTTCACTGCCATGAAGTTCATCTGAATCACTACTATATAACTGGATCATACTAAAATTACCCTAATGAATCTAAATCTTAGGTACTGTTTGTTGTCTAAGTAACCCCTTCCACCATTAGCCTTTAAGTTTTTCAGTTGCTACATAGAACATAGATTTTTTTTTTCTTTTGGAAGAACTGGGGATCAAATTCAGGACCTTGCACTTGCCAGAGAAGCGCTTATTCCACTGAACCATCTCCCCGGTCCTAGAATATAATTTCTACAGGTGCTTTCAGAAACATTTCCACATAAGTAGTTCTATGATATTCCACACATTAAATCAAACAAAACATAGGGAAAATTTTCTAAAATGTATATTCTAAAAATATCACTTTTTTAGTGATTGTCTTTACAAAGCATCTTAGAATTTATGGTTTCAGCAAAAGATAAGTTTTATGTAAGATAAAACATAAAACAAGATTTTAAATGTAACTTTTGCTACTGCTTTTAGAAATGGGATGTGTATACTGTGAAGTACTTTACATGTGGGTAAACTAACCCCCACAAAAATCCCCGTGATGGGATGGTGTGAAAGTCCCTCAGGGCAACTCTCAACTGAGGTCCTCACCACAGAAAGATCTCTCCTCCTCCTGGGGCTTAGTGGGGTGCTGGCTGGTGCCTGTTTGCATGCCAAGGTCACGCATGCTCCTGAAGCTGGGGGAGGGGGGTTTGCAACATCTGCAAAACCTGCTTAGTGTGATTTTGGGTAGAAATCGTGCTTTGCTGGCATTTTCTGTTTCTATAAAAGAATAGGATGAATCCTGCCTCCCCTCGAGAGTCCTCAGTGATGTAAAAGAGCTCTGTGATTAGGTATTGTATATGGGATAAAGGAATAAACAAGGTTGGAAAACTACACCGTCCCTCTTTAGTACCCTAAGGGGCCCTTCACTGAAGGCTAAACAATCACGGAGTGAACAATGTTGGTTCTGAGGCGATCATTTACATAATTAATTATAGTTAAGAAGTAGTCATGATTACAGTAATTGATAGTCTCCTACCTTCAGGTCAAGGGCTAGAAGCAATGCTCTTCTGAGTTAGAGTGGAGTCTGCAACAAAGTAAAAGACAGTATTACTTTCCTGTCCTTATTGAAATTGTTGATCTTGTTCATTATAGATTTTTACAAAATTTCTATTTTAAAAATATTGCATTCTTATTTCCTGGATTGCTAAATTTTTGCAGTGTCCCCCTTCAGTTTGGTGCCTAAACTCTGCTACCCCAAGTCCAAGTGCTATGCCCAGAGGCAATATGAAAGTATCGATTGCTTGCCCTGCTCTGGGGAAAGGGAAAAAAGAAACAACTGAACTACTGGACTTGCCTCTGACTCTTGGTGTCCCGTTCTTTCTAGATCATTGAGATCAAAAGAATCAGATTTAGTCTGGGCCAGAGCGTGGAAGCAGCCTCGTGTGCTGAGGGTGCGATTATGACCTGACTTCATAGCTAAAAAATGAGGGCTCACTACAAATGCCAGCCTACGAGAGGCAAGCGAGGACTTGACTCCAGGCTGGGCATTTCCAGACCATCACACTCCGAGACTGCCAGCATGCCCCCCTGAGAAAGGCAAATAATGTCTTGTTTTGTTTTGCTTCTGCAAAAACCAGTTAACAAGTGATGGCAAAATATCTAACTTTTAATAAATTGTATTATTTTTCCTTTTACAGAAGTAACATGCACTGTAAAGAAACACATGATAAACAAGAGAAACGTAAATCAAAATCCCTCTAGGCACACCTGCTATTGGTATTTTGTTGGGTATTTCTCTAAGCGTTGTTTTTATAAAAATAAATTATATGTGTGTGATTTCAGAATAAAACTATGTTACCCATACAGCTTTTGTAATTTGTTCACTTTGCTTAACAATATACCTGGAATAGCTTTCTCTGTGATTACTTTTTTGCAAGCAATTGGTAATGATTTTACAATTTGCATTTACCCAACTCATGAATATTCATTCGGAGCCTGCTACTCTGCAAGCAGTGAGCTAAACACTGGAGCTATCACTTAACATAATAAAGAATTTGGCCCTGAGGTTGATATTAAACAAAGGAAACGTGCATGGGGGGGGAGGGTGTGGGGATAATAAATACTAGCAGGCACAGGATTCTAGTTAATTCTCAGCACCAAAAATAAATAATAAGTGTTGATCAATTAATAAGTATTAATCAGTTAATAAGTGTACTCACCCCCAAAATTCTGTGTTGAATTCCTAAACCCAGAGTGTGGTTGTTGTAGAAATAGGGTCTTTATTTTTATTTATTTATTTTTTAAGGGTCTGAAAGAGAGAGACAGAGAGAGAGAGGGAGAGACCGATGTCTGCAATCCAAAGGGAGTGGCCTGGAACGGATCCCTCCTTCAGGAGCTTCAGAATAGCTATTTTTTTTTTTTTTTTTTTTTTGTATGTATTTAGTACAGGGTCTCACTATGTAGGTTAGACTTAGAGTGGTCCTCCTGTTTTCAGCCTCCACAGCACTGGGATTACAGATATGTGCCACCACGTGGGAACTCCATAGTAGGCAGTGTGCTCTGGGGCATGGCTGGCATGGCATGTGGTGCCAGGATCAGACCCGGTCCCTGCCCTTGCCTAAGCAGGCTATTGGTCCACTGAGCTTCTCACCAGCCCTTTGAATAGCTAATCTTGAACATCCGTGTTCAGAGCTGCAAGAACAAAATAGTGTTGTTTAAGACACCTAGTTTTGGGTATCCTATATGGCAATCCGAGCAGATTAATCAAAGGTACACAAAGGCCCAAATGAGTGAGAGGCTACAGCTCTGCCTGTGGACATCTAGGGAACAGGTCTACAGCAGAACCCTTTGCCTTAAAGAAAACTAAGGTTGTCTGCGGGGTGGCGGGAGATGGGTACAGCGAGGTAGCAGTTTCCTGTGTGTCCTCAATCCCCACCGGCCTTGAGAAAGACTTCTGAGTGTGTTCCAGGGAGTAGGGGAGGCACCCAGGGGAACCACTGAAAAGCCATTGGCCCTGACTCTTTTATAGAGGTTCTTGGATACAGCCCAGACTAGATGGGTCAGACAGTTTATAACCTTTCTGTTAATTAAATATTGAGCTATGAATCATAACATTTTGAAGGGAGAGGCAGAGAGATCTTCTAGGATCCATGGCCTAACCCTAACTCCTAACCCCTCACCCCCTTTTTTTGGTGGTACCAGGGATCGAACTCAGGACCTTGCACTTGCCAGGCAAGCACTTATTTCACAGAGCCATATCCCTGTGCCCCTGCCCCCCAGTCCTAAGCTTTTAATGCTACACTATCCCACTTGGTCACCTAATGACCTGGATAAGCCATCACTTTGGAAAAGCCAGATCTTTGCACACGTCTTTCTTAAGAAGTGCCTCGGTTACTTTTCACTGGTTGCTGTAACAAATACCTAACACTCAAAATGAAGGAAGGAAAGGTGAAGCTCACAGTCAGTGGAGGTTTCGGTCCATACTCCGCTGGCTCCAAGGCAGACAGCCGCAGTTCATGGCAGCATAAAATAGAGAAGAGCAGAGGAGGAGGAGGTGTCTACCAAGCCTCTCTCTTCCTTCCATACCGACTGCGACTGCGAAGACCAAAGCTCCTCCAAGCAAGTGGCGGCAGCACCTGCCGCGAAGATCCGGGCTCCTTCGAAGTGGTGCGGCTCTGTGATCAAGCTCCTCCAAGGAAGTGGAATGCAAAAGCCTTCCTCAACCCATTCATGTACCCTGTTTGGGCTGAGCCGCTCTAGGACGGGCCCACCGGATCCAACCAAGCTTCCCAACATCTCAAGTTTACACAACGTATCAGCCACTATAAAGAGTCTCTCAGTGGATCCTCTCTTTCAGGCCTGCTGGATGCTTTTCCTTCCCGTCCCATCGGCTTCATCACCCTTCATCACCCTGTGTCTGACACAGGTAGTTCTCGGCGCTCGGGCCTTTCTAGCTCACTGGCATCAATCCTCATTGGCCAGCATTCAGCTCACAGGTGTTCCTCCCCTGCCATCCCCTTAGGGTTGCCGAAATGTTAGCCTCCTCTGATATCTAAAAAACGAATTTTAGGGACATGGATAATCTCCACAGGTCAGGTTAGAAAACCAAATAATCTCTGCGCCCAGCTTGAAACTGCTATCAAGTCAGAAGCAATGGCTGCGTAAGAAGTACTGCAAGCAAGGGGCACACCCAACTTGGACTAGAGCGCTCCTCTCAGGCACGCATTAGTCTTCAGACCCCTTTTCTGAACAAAATGTTCTCTCACAGACAGAATCCTCATCAGGAACTACTTCTCAGGGCACAGGTACCTATTTGTGCTTCCTTCTGCTCCTTGTTCTCCACGATCTCCATCAAGCCCCACCAGCACAAGGCAGATAGACCTGATCTATGCATACTTGTTTTTCTCTCCGCAATGCTGTTGACTCAGAGCCTATGAAATGAATAAAATGGATGGCATTAGTAGCTATGCCAGCGTTGCTCCCTTGACATTAAGAAAGACAAGCTATAGTAACTATCTGTGCACCCTGGATATTTCCAAGTGCCATCACCCTGCAATAAGAAACAGCCTCCCAAGGAAGGGCTACATACCTGGAGATCCACTGTTACAAAGGGTTTCAGTGCCCTAGCTCATCCCTAGAGTTACAAAGAAGCCCTTCAAGCAAAGGCTTGAAGAACTAAGCCAGCAGCAGCCAGCTTTAACCCTGTGTTTCATTACGGTCCTCATCTGTTGTGAACAATAAACCAATATTCTAAAGTCCCCAACAACTCTTACTTACTCCAGGGATGGCATGAAGGGTTGAATGCGTACTGAAATTGTTTACTTGCTACATGTTAACATCTAAAATAAACCATGATTGTTGTCACCTATTTTTGGTGTGATTTTTTAAAAAATCATGTATTTATTTATTTATTTATTTATTTATTTATTTGGTACATGATTTCACTAAGTAGCTTGGACTCATAGTGATCCTCCTGTCTCAGCCTCCCCAATGCTGGGATTACAGGCATGTGCCACCAGTCTGGTTTCAGTGGCCAGCATGGGCCATTGGTTCCCGGGCCAGTCTGGTGTGTAGTACTGGGATTCGAACCCAGGTCCTTGTGTTTGTCAGGCAGATGCTTAGACCACTGAGCTATCTCCTGAGCCCTTTAGTGTGATTTTCTCTTCTCCCCACTTTTTTTGTTTTTGTTTTTGTTTTTGTTTAACATGGGAAGTGGCTATTGCCTCTCTTGACCTCTCTGAAAGGCTCTATGAAAACTTGAAACCCAGGCAGGGTGACAAAGTCTGGTTATTCAGCACGAATGGCCTTCTCGTGTTACTTCATTGAAAACAAAAACATTATTGCAGAAGTACCAGGGCCACCCATGTTCTTCCTAGGCCAGTTTTCTGAATTCTTTGATTTTTAGTTGAATTTGACCATGAGGGAATTGTCTAGTATAGAAATATCTGGGACACAACCAAAATAAAATCTGAAGGGTGAATTCTTACCTTCCTGGTTGCATGTGAATCAGATATACCCTCTGAGACAAAGTGAGTGAATTCAGAAATAGATCTTATCCCCTCGGCACCACCCCCAAATCAGATAGAAGGCAAGTAAAATACTACACAAGTCCTGCTGCATACTTTACCAGATTCTTATGCATATTTCCTTGAGCAATCCCAGCATACATTTGCAAAATTATCATTTAACCTTTGTACCTGCCACTGTTAGCCAGAAACTAACCTCCCCTCCTGTTTAGTATAGAAATGCCAGCACAAAACATTTATCACCACTTCTCCTTGGTAGTAATGCTGTCGTTGGGAACTTGAGGGATCATGACAGCGTCTGTAGTTTTAAATTCCCCAGTGACGCCAAATATATTTGTGTCAACAGATACTGTTCCAAAGCACCAGCATTTAATTTAGCTGAACACTAGGAGACTGACTTGAACTACTTTAAAGGAAATAAGTATGTCTTTACCTCATGACGAAACAGCAAAAAACGCAGAAAATGGTGCTACAGAGTAGGAAAGTAGTGAAGAAAGACATTTCCAAGAAAGCTAACACATTTTGTTTTTTTAAATTGTATTATTATAATCCTTTTCAGCTCATATATATGTTTTTATCAGCCATAGGTACAAATACTATTTTTACCAACTCATGAGAAAATCTAATTAATTGCTAATATTAAGACAGAAGAAAGGTCAAACTCAGTTATACACATAGTAAAGAACCTAGTCAGCAAGTGGAACCCTGCCTCCTCCCCTTTAGCAGTGCTGTGGGACTACACTGGGTGCCCCATTTTAGGAGTAAGAAAACTGACACACAGAGTTGATGTGGCCTTCCAAGCACACCCAGCTGTAAAGACAGAGCCAACACACTCAAATGTGCATAGCTTGGCACCCAGCTCAACCTCTTTCTTGGTAAGTAGCTGTTCAACACTAGCCTCACTTTCTGAGACTTTTGTGAGCTAGGTGCTGTATCAAACAATCTTCATGTTGCATTGAATTATTTCTCCATGAGGAGTCATTGTTGTCCTCCTCCCTCCAGATGACCTTGCTGGTTTGGTATAGGTACATTCAAAGCATCAATTAATTAATGCTTTCTCCAAACCCAACACTCCATATACACCTAACCTGGAAATTTGATTCACAATCTTTGTAAGTGAGCTTGCTCAGAGTTTAGACCTGGAATTCAAGAGGAACTCACTTAAAGGGAAAAAGATATACACTGTGTGAATCTGACCAATGGGTTGTGAAATAGCAAAATATGCTAGCAAACAGTGTGCCACACTGTCCACCAGGATGAAATGCACCTCTCCCTTTGTGTCTCCCATGCCTGCTAGCTCTCGGCCCCAGAACAAGCACCAGGCAGGAACAGGCAGACTTCCTGTCTTCCAGAAACTTGCCCTAGGTGAACCATCATTGTTGGTTTTAGCAAATCTGACCTTTCATGAACTTGCTCAGGCTGAAAGACATAGGGTCAGAATCTATCCTCATGGTCTCTGGTATTTTTTTTTAGTTAGTTATTTAAGCCAATGATTTGAAAAGATTCAAATGACAGGCCAAATAGTGGAAGCGCAAGAAAAGCTATTCTTGCAAAATGAAAACCAGCTTGGAGTTTTTCCTGTCATTCAGTCTGGGTTTCCTCTTCCTTACCATGGAACGTTGTTTATAGTATTATTTAGGTAGTAATTCTTTAGGAGTAATTCCTATTTTGTTCAACTTCTATTTTCCTGAATTAAATTTTTGACACCCATCCAGAACCCCAGCCCCATCCAGAACCCCAGCTTTTGACAGCTGGGGATGGGGTCAGAGCAGCCTGGTGTCCTGTGCAGAAGATACTTCTGCGAAGTGGCTTCATTTTTCCTGAACTGTATGCATGATTGCCACTATTCTTTGTGTCTTCAACATGAGTCCCTTCTTACAATGAACTATTGTCATTTCATTTTTTTCTGAAGTCTTCTCAGTCTGTTGCATTCTTGAATTGTAATGCCTGAGGCCACAGGCAGGGCTCTCATGGTGAATGGAGCATCTGAGGATTAGTCAGCGCATGCCTGCGCATGAACACACACACACACACACACACACACACACACACACACACAGAGCCAGGGCTGGAGCTGAAGATAGGTGCACAGAATTTAATAACAGGGACCACTGCGCTTTGTTGTTTCTTTTTCCCCTGCCTATAACAAAATATTTCTAGGTTTTAGCACTGTGACTTTGAAATTATTTTCTCTGCCATGGCAGAAGCCGGACAAGCAAAATAGCACATTAGTATGCACATGACAAGTGAGAAATCAGAATTGGCTTTGAGATAGGGTCATTTTAATTTTCACTTTTTTTTTTTTTTTTTTTTTGGTGGAACTGGGGATTGAACTCAGGCCCTTGCACTTGCCAGGGAAGCACTTATTCCACTGAGCCATCTCCCCAGCCCCTAATTTAAATTTTCAAAATTTTAAGTTTTCATGGAACTATTTGTTACAGAGTACACTTTTTTTTTTTTTTAAATCACAGGGTTGGTGTTATTTGCCTTAGATGAACACTGGAATGAGGAGTTGGTTTTGCCAAGATGCGCTATAGGTGTGTGTATTTTGGCTCATAAGACATTTTGGTAAGGCCATAGTTTTGAAATGTAGCCACAAAAGGTCCCATCAATACAATATTACAACAGAGAGTGTGTGTGGAACTAGTGCAATTTGATCCTTCTTCCTGGTGTAGCACAGAAATAGGCTATAGATCAGATAAAATAAACTAACACTCCATCTCTTCCACCTAACCAACAGTTACTTTGCGAAAATGTTAGGTGTTCAGAAAAAGTGCTTCAAATTGGAGTTTTCCTGCCTTTGATCCTATAAACTGAATGTAAAAGGCGGTTGAATTCTCTGATGTTTGCTTTTTTATCCTTTTTTTTAAAAAACCTATTTATTTATTTACTACAGAGTCTCACTATTCAGCTCGGACTAGTAGTGATCCTCTTGTCCCAGCCCTCCTCCCTCACAGCACTGGGATTCCAGGCGTGCACCACAACACCCGATTTTGGTGGCCAGCTCGGCGCACCCAGAGTTCCAGGGCCAGCATGGCATGTGGTACCTGGGATCCTTGCGCTTGCCAGGAAGGCACGTAGACCACCAAGTTATCTCTCCAGTCCCCTTTTTTCCTTTTTAATGTACACACACCTATCTGTGACATTTTCTAGTGTATGTGACAATGCCAAAGAAAACCACAATAATAGGTGCATAGGGAAGAGTTTCTTTTGCACATAGTGGATACCAAATGAATTGAAACAAAATTCATTTGAATCCCTGAATTGTAAAGATCAGTTGATTTTTTAAAAATCCTTTGATTTAAAGAAAGTGTAGTGCACATATATATTGTTGAGTTATTTTATAACTATGAAAAAAGTAAAGCAATTTCAATATATAATAATTAGAACTATGAAATAGATGCCGTATTCATGAAGAAATCATGAAACTGTTTAAACTATATGCGTAAAAAAAATTAAGGACATGGGAAAATAGAAATGATATGTTACATTATAAAATAAAGCTTATAGGAACTGGTGATTAGTGCAAGTTTATAAGGAACCAGCGCATAGGAAAAGGAGTTGGAAGGAAAAGTGCTAAAATATTAATAGAGTCTCTGGATAATGAGAATATTCATTTTTTGGTCCTATTTCTATATTTCAGTGCAATATTATAGTGATATATGGATACTCATGATTATGGCAGCACAATACACAATACCTCAACCTTAGAGGCAGCCTAGAGACCTCAACCGATGAGTGACTAGGCATTATGGGACATATCTGTAATCCAAGCTGAGGCAGGGTAAGTTCAAGGGCAGCCTGGACTCCAGTGTGAGTTCAAGGCCTGACAAACAAGATCTTGTCTAAAGAAAACAAAAAAGGCTCTCCGAGTTGCAGCCCGTGCCTTCCATCCACGTGGATCTTTTGCTTCAGTGGCTCGTCAGATCCCCGGCTGCCAGGATGGTGCAGCAAATCAAAAGCAAAGAGGCCTTTAAGGAAGCATTGGCTGCTGCAGGAGATAAACTTGTAGTAGTTGATTTCTCAGCCACGTGGTGTGGGCCTTGCAAAATGATCAAGCCTTTCTTTCATTCCCTGTCTGAAAAATATTCCAACGTGTTGTTCCTTGAAGTAAATGTGGACGACTGTCAGGACGTTGCTGCAGATTGCGAAGCCAAGTGCAGGCCAACCTTCCAGTTTTTTAAAAAGGGGGAGAAGGTGAGTGAGTTTTCTGTAGCAAATAAGGAGAAGCTTGAAGCCACCATTAAAGAGTTCGTCTATGTTTTCTGAAGAATTTACAGCTGTTTAAAACTTAATTTTTTTTTTAATTTACAAAAAATAAGTATGGGAACTATATGCACAACTGCCATCTGATTATAAATGACAATAAAATATTAATTCTACCCTTTTTAAAAATAATAATAAAATAAATAAATAAATAAATAAATAAATAAATAAATAAATAGACAGACCAGGGATATAGCTCAGAAGCACATTGCCTTCCTGACAAGTGAAAGGTCCTAGTTCGATTCCTGGTAAAAATAGAATAACAACAAAAATAAAGTATTGGACAAAGAAAATGTATTTATGCAAGTGGAGTATGACTGCCACAAAGAAGGATGAACTTAAACCATTTGTAGAACAGTGGATGGACCTTGCAAGCATAATATTAAAAGCTGAATTATCAAAGGGTTTCTAGGGGCCAGAGAGATGGCTCAGTCACTTGTCTGGCAAGCACAAGGGCCTGTGTTTAATCCTCAGTTCCGCAAAAAAAAAAAAAAAAGCATTTCTCTAAGATGAGAAACACAAAATATCAACAAATTACAGACACTAGGAGACAGGTCTTTTGCAAAAGGTGCAAAAGGGAAGGAGACCAAGAGTCAGAGGGGGGACAGAGTAAGGAAAAATAATTCCATGTGTTACATGCATGTACCAACTCCCACAAGGCATGGGGTCATTATGCATTGCAAGCATGTACCAATAAAAAGCAAAAATTGAAAAAAAAATGTGTCATTTGTGAATAGAAAACTAAAACCCAGAAATTTCTATGGGAAAACATATTCATTACCCACTCAAATAATTTTTTTTTTATATTTATATGGTCTAAACTAAGCCCAAGAGGGCCAGGAAGACAGCTCAGTGGCTTAAGCACTGTCTTGCAAGGGCGAGGACCTGAGTTCAATCCCCAGTACCAAAAAATAAAATAAAACAATAAAAACTAAACTAAGCCCATGAGAGCTTTCAGTATTATCCAGTGAGAGTCACACACCTGAGTTTCTATCACCCCTGCAGCTGATTCTCTTCAAGACAGCCAATCAAAAAATTTCAAACCCACCTTCAGTCCTCTAGTTTAATCTCATTCCAAGTCAGTGACTTTATAAGAATATGGGTATTTATGCTCCATTTAAAACCCTTTCTCCTTACTAAAAGACATTTTCCTAGTCTTTTCCTTCTCTTTGTTTACTCATTTTGGTCTTACTTTATTGCTTTTTATTTTAATTTTTTATGCAGAGCTGCCAATTCCCCTATTTTCTGTCTCCCAACTCCTCTCAGTGGGTCATTTTCTGCGATTTTTAGTTGGGATCACATCTTTAGCGAAGAGCATTGTTTCTTTAATGTTTCATAGGCTTTGAGGACACAAACGTGCCTCCAAAAAGGTGCATTTACTTCGATCAGCATTCTCATGGATTTTGAGCTACCCAGATCCCATTTTTACATGACTTCCTGGGCTTAAGTTCTCAGGCCATGTGGGAAGTGTAAATTCAGATCTTACAGCTTTGCAGGGATTTTCATTTCTCCAGGGCATTCCTTCCTATTTCCCAAGAGCCTGGGGCACGAACTCCAGTTAGGCTGAGGGTGTAGCTTGTCCAGTAGCTCTGCCCATCTTCACAGAGAGTAGACTTCCTGCACCTCAGCTGCTAGGCTGAGGTGTTGGGCCAGCTTCCTGCCTCCGTGGTGACTGTGGCCACAGACTTCATCCTTGCATAGATGCTCAAGTGCCCACTCATGGCCACAAGGACCTATGTTTGGGTACAGTGTCCCAGGACTTACCTAGAAGCATCCCATAGATCACTTTAACTTTGTTTTATCTACTGTTCTGGTGCTTAGGTATTTCTTTTTTGAAGAAAAACTAAACATACAAATTTTATCCAGAGATCCTTCCTTTAGTGGGATGAGTTATTTGGAGTGATTAAACACTGGAGTGGGAAGAGTTACTTGGGGTGGATTTCAGATCCTTTGGAGTCTTGGAGAGACCATCTCAGACCAGCACAGGTAGCATGGTGCCATCCATTTTGAGGCATGTCACAAAAGACTGGTTATAAATAGAATTCATTCTTCAAATTTTTTCACTTTTTAAAATAAATTCAGGGGATCAGGGAGATGGTTCAGTAGAATAAGTGCTTGTCTGGCAAGCACAAGGGCCTAAGTTCAATCCCTGGTTTCACCAAAAGAAAAAATAAAATCAAATAAAATAAATTTTATTTTATTCTGGGTGCATTGAGATGGCAACTGAGACTGGGTGTGGTGGCACACATCTGTAATACCAATGCTTGGGAGGCTGAAAACAGGAGAATCACTATGAGTCCGATCTACGTAGTGAGACTTGTACACCCTATACTAAATAATTAAAAATAATAAATTCAGGCCCCTTTTGTATGAAAATATCTTCATTTCCTTGAATGCTTTATTGGGTTGAAATCATCTCAGAATATTACCTTTCATGTCCACTGGGGTGGGAAATAAAGCTAAGAAGCTCTCTGGATTAATATCTCAATTCTCTTTGGCATCTTCTAAAGACACCTTGACCCCCAAACCATTGTTGTATTAATACTTAAAAACTAAAGCCCATGCTCCACAATGACAAACAGGAGCTGATTTCCTTTCTCATCTTTCCCAGTATTCTCCTGACTGATTCCCAGCGCAGCTTCGCTTAGACATGAGGTCTGTGTGGCTGCTGCCCATAACAGGAAGATGAGCGAGGCTTCAGCCTTCCCCTGGTGCAGTCCTTAGCCAGTGTGGGAAAGGGGAATCTGGCTGAAGGGGGGACCCCCAATCTCGCCTCTTCTCCGTCCGCCACTCTTGCTCCTCAGGGCTCAAGTTCTTGTGCTCACTATGTTTTCCTTGAAGGTACAATTTAAAGAGAGAGACTAGATACAAGTAAGAACTCAGAGGCAACTGATCGGTATGTTTTGACCTTTACGTTCATCACTTACATAATATCTCAAACAGAGTAACGGTAAAATACTTAACTTTCTTTAATTCTTTCTATTTTGTGCTGAAGATCAAAGCCTCGAGCACACTAGGCTAATGAACTACATCCCTAGCTCTTTATATTTATTTTGCATCAGGGTCCTGCTACATTTTCCAGGCTAGCCTCAAGCTTGTGATTCTCCTGTCTCAGCCTTCCAAGTAGTTGGGATTATAGGCATGAGCTATTATGCTCAGCCAAATTGATCTGTTTATAAACATTCTTATGTTTTATTTTGTTGTATAGACAGTTGGTAAGACTTTTATAAGCTCTTGATGTCATTTGTCACTTCACTGAATTCCAGAGAGTCCTCTAGCAAAGGAGAGGGAGTCATTACTTCATCCATACCACGGCAGAAGCTGCCCAGGGCTGAAAGCAGGGCGAGAGACCCTCAAGTGTTATGCACCCCACACCCTGAGTGAATCTGTGCTAATTTAGATGCAGCCTTTCTTAACTCAAGTTCACATCTTGATATGGCAGTTGTCTCTAATCTTTCTCTCAGCTCAATACAGGGACTATCAACCCTTTCATTCCAATTCCCGCTACTGAAATTCCCAGGCATACCACTGCTTTATCACCATAAATCTGCCCCCTGTTCTGAAATGAACTGATATGGGCTTTCACATGACTAACTGCATATCTATCACTTTGCCTTGTGTTGACCATCAGCTACAATCTTCTTAACTGCAACTGATGAACTAGTGTGATTCATGCAGGAATGGTAGGAATGACTGTGGCAAATCTTCACGTCACATTGCTCTGTACCTTGCTTGTGATGGGAAAATAGTCAACCATGAAAAAACAGTGGATTTATTAGGCTGATAAGGTAATAACATAACTCTACTATGTGGGATTTTTCTCACAGTCTGATACCAGCCTCATTGCATATTAGTCCTTGTCATTTATTACATTCTAGGGCCATAAAAACTGAAATAGCATGTAACTTCTCAACTGACTGACTTGAACTTGTGATTTATTTGACTAGAAATGTGCCCTCTAACCATTCAGTTTATGGTCATGGTTAGTTTGATAGTAAATTAAGAAACATCATTAGTCAGTGCTTGGCAAATTGAGCTATTTCCCTAAATTAGAGTTTTAATTGGTTATTTTAGTTCAAAGCTCTATTTGAGTTTTGATTTAGTCCTATAACTTCACCAATTTTGATTTTTTCCTATAACTGCGTTAATTTTGCAGATTAATTCAAGTGGGCAAAGTAGGTTATTGGAAGGCCATGAAGTCCTTTCATACTGCATTAGCCCAGGGTGGCCCTGGAATCCAGGATTGCAGCAATGTTTGAGAAACGAGGAGGCAGCAGGCAGAAGGAGGGGGCCATGAGCAGAAACTGTGAAAGTGTCTTCGTTGGCAACAGAAAGTAGACAGGAGGAAAACAGGCCTGGTTTCCCAAGGTACCTACACCAGGCTGGCAAGGACTGGTGGCTCCCGTGACAGTCAAAGATCAGGACTTCAAGGCTCACTATACAGCTAGCTAGAAGCAGCCAGCTGTATTTCTGTCACTGTCTGAATGTTGGGCTGCTTTGAACTTTTCTCCACAAGACTAATTAGTCTACCACCGTTAATCTCAGTCTCTTAAAAAGTCTCAGGATATGGGTAACTATAGACAAATTTCCGCCAGTGTGTAACACACTTGGCCTCTAGTCCAACTGTCAGTAGAGTTCTTGTTCTCATCTGAAACCTCCTGGGCTGGACCTCTGCTTCCTTCATTCCTATCAGGATTCTGGTCTACTGAGATCTGACCAGGATTGCCCATGAAGCTCACCTTACTACATTCTAGGTCTTCTCTAGCTGGCATTTCCAAAACTTCCCAAACATCTGCTGTTAACCAGTTCCAAAGACTTCTCAACAGCAGTCAACTGTAGTCATAGGAACAACCCTGCTTTTCTGGTACTAAAATCTATCTTAGTCATTTTCCTGTCCCTGGTGCACAATACCTAACACCTACAACTTAAAGGGAAAGAGGCTTATTGTAGTCCATAGCTGGCCAACTCTCAGGCAGAAATAGGATGGCGGAGGGACCTGGTGGAGGACAAACATGCTCAACCCATGGCAGCCAGGAAGTAGAAAGGGAAAGGAAGAGCTGGAAAAGGAGATAGACCCTTCCAGGTCATTCTCTAATGACCCTCCCTTTCCAGCCAGTCCCCACTCCTCAACAGCACGTTCAGATACAAACATCAGTGCGTGAATCCATGGGTGATTATAGGGGCCACACGATCTAGTCACCTTCCAAAAGCTCAGCTTCTGTACACATGAGCATTCTGGAGAAACATTTAGATCTATATTATAACATGTATTGGGGTTTTAGTGAAATAGATGGATAAGAAATAGTTTTGCATCATGGACAAAAAGCAGGAACACAGATAACTACTTCAGGCTTCTGACTCACCACTGGTGATAAATTGGGCCTTAGACCAAGAAAAATTAAACTCAAGTTTAAAAAAAAGTAGGGGTGGGGGAGGCTTTCAACTTACCAGGCAAAGAACCAAAACTAGACTTCTCAAGTTTCAGATAACATTAAAAAGAAACTTTATAGAAAATAAAGTTATTCATACAGCAATATAAAACTTTTTCTGAGTTGATAGCTAAAGTGTTGCTTCTATGGGTGTGTTTCGCTTTTGGGTGTTGACGTAGATTTTTGCTTGTGTTCACTGGTGAAGGATAAATATGTAAGTTTACCCCTCCCTTTGGCAAAAAAAAAAAAAAAAAGTCAGGAAGGAACTTAAACACAAGGCTTTTCCTCCCATTTTACATTCAAACTTGTCTTACAGGAAATGAACAAATAGTGATTCTTGAACATAACATTGTACTTCTCTGTGCTGTAGTACAGAAAAGAGCATTACAGGAATTTGGTGTGTTCCGGAAGCTGAGATTTTAAGGATAAATGTGAAACTTAGATTTTCATTTCCTGCAAAATAAACAGCAAGCTCCTCGGCCTAGTGGCCCAGATCTGGAAAGCCTTGTCACAGCTAACTCTCAGCTTTCTCTACTTCCACTCTTATGCCTCAGACCAGCAACATGCTTTGAACATGTTGATGAGTTTTGTTTCAATATTTTTAAGGGGATGCAGTTCTGAAATGCCCTTCTATCTTCTTTCTCCTTACTCAGTCCTACTTTGAAAGTTTTTGGGCACATCTTCAAAGTAAGAGCATCTATAATAGTACCCACTTACCACTCTTCAATTCAGAATTCCCCTCCTTTCCTAAATTTTTAAAATAATTTTCTATAAGTGCTTCTACAACCAAACATAAGAATTAAACATTATTTAATAGCTTGCCAGGTAAAATCTAAACATAATTTTTTGAAAAGGACAGGAGATTCTTCTAAAACCAAGAGGTGCATTCATACTTCTAAACATTTACACTAGGAAGAAGAAAAGAGAAAGACAAATTCCAACCAATGTAGGAAGAACTAATAAGAGATGACACTGCCTTACAGATCATAAATAGTCATTTTTAAAAAAAATGGGAAAAAGTGAAAAAACATTAAAAATCTAGTATTACCTTAGTAAAAAATGAATGTGCCCTCTAAGAAGAAAATAGTATTTAAATGCAATTAGTAATAAAAATTCTGATCTGATTTTTTTAAAATTAAGAAAATGAAGTAAAGTTTGCTGGAAAAACTAGAGAAGAATCAAATATATTTTGAGAAAAGAAAAAGAATGCAGGGGGTATAGTTCGACCTGACATTAAGACAAAAACTGCAATAACTAAAGGAGAGTGTCTTCAGAAGAGACATAAATTAGTAAAATAGAAATCACTAAGAAATAAAACTTATTATGTGAAATACTTCAGTAAATGATAAGGAGAAAAGATTTTAATAATGATGTCAAGGAAATTTTAACTCTTCAGAAAGAAATTCCTCACTCAATAATAAAATATGTTCTACATAGAATTTTTTTAAAAAATCCTTTTGAGACAAGGATTCACTATACAGTTTAGACTGGCTTGGAACTCACTTGGTAGCCCAGGCTGGCCTCCATCTCACAACAATCTTCCTGCCTCAGCCTCTCGAGTACTGGGATTATGGGTACCTGCCACCACAACCAGCCTCTACATAGAATTTTATTTTATTTTTATGTTTTTACTCTCCCCTACATAGAATTTTAAAACCAAAGGTAAAACAGTAAAATATTTCAAAGTAGAAGAAATTAATATCAAGTGTTAGAGGGAGGTGTTCTTTTAAGTTATAAATGTGATGAGAAATTTTAAAAAATGAATGAAGTAATATTTGGTTATAGGGGCCCCAAATTTTTGTATATTAGGTGTAAAACAGAAGCAAACAGGCCGGGCATGGTGGCACAGGCCTGTAATCCCAGCACTTGGGAGGCTCAGGCAGGAGGATTGTTGTGAGTTCAAGACCAGCCTGAGATACAAAGTGAGCTTAAGGCCAGCCTGAACTGCATAGTGAGACCCTGTCTCAAAAAAGACAAAAAAAAAAAAAAAAAAAAAAAAAAAAAAAAAAAAAAAAAAAAAAAAGAAGCAAACAACTAATGTGCAGGAGCTTCATACTCTGATAAAATTCCTCCCTTCCTTTCCTTGCCCCACTTACTATAGACACATGCAGTAATAAGCAAGATACAAAAAGGTACAATCAAAATAATATAATTAGGGTCAAAGAGCATAAATGTCAGTATCTCCATGTTGCAGAAACAAACAAAACTGGCACCATGTACAGACCTGGATTGTAGTCCTGCACCTGCTGTGCCACATCCTCGCATCCGGGGCTTCAGCTTCCACAGAGTGCTCCAGACTGACAGTGTGGAGCATCCTCTAGAAGGCCTTGGAGACGGGGATGAGAGGTGGGGCTCCCTCTTTCGCTAAGAGACTGAGAAAGAAAGCTGACTAACTCATTTTTTAGAAACATGATTCATGGGAAGTGGTGGATACTGGGAAGCAGGAAGTCAAAGACAACCTGATGTAGTGAGGACCTGTGGTGTCTATGAAATAAAAGTAAGAGAGGAATATCAAAATAGCACTGCACTCATCCTTATGAATCGGGGACCTCGGGCTGCTCGGTGGAGTCCAAAGCAGTATTATAAGGTAGGAGGTGATGAGTATGGAGGGGAAAGGCGAAGAAGTAAATAAAAACTTAACTTCTTTCCTTTCAAAATGAGCCTCCTGTAGAGTAAAACTCCAAAGTCATATTAAAATATGTAACATAAGAAAAATATGAATCCTACC
>PVKA01014282.1:28805-52912 GCA_004027165.1 Ctenomys sociabilis
AGGAAACAGAAGTAGATCTTTGGGGATAAGGAGATGGCTCAGTGGAATAAGAACTTCCCTGGCAAGCTCAAAGGCCTGAGTTCAATCCCTGGTTCTGCCAAAAAAGAAAGAAAGAAGTTGAAAGGGGTATACAAGGATATTCTTTCTCTTAGAAAAGGACATAAAGTATGCTTTTAGAAAATATAATTTTAGTATAAGCACTTCCCTTGCAAGCACAAGGGCCTGAGTTCAATCCCCAGTTCTGCCAAAAAAAAAAAAAAAGAAAATATAATTTTGAGATAAGAAACCAGTAGTTTTGAAAGTTTCAGTTTTGCAATATGAAAAGTTCTACAGCTCTATTGATCCATGGTATGCACATACAGTAAACCTCCAGACTGTACTCTTAAGGAGGCGAAAAAGGTAAGCTTTATAGTATATGTTTTTACTATGATTAAAAAAAGTTTATACTCTAGCAATTCCAATTATGTCTCTGTAGGAGCAGACTGAGAGTGAGGAAGGAAAGCAATATTTTCTATAACTTGCTGGACAATTTTTAATATATAGTTAACACTGAATTGTACACTACCTTTAGGTATTCACCTAATACAAGACTACATGAATTGAAAAAAAAAAAGAGTAAAGCAATAAAGAGTGAGAGACAGCATATTTGGAAAGATGTGAGAAATAATAAGTAAATACATAAATAGAAGAAACAGTCAAATGAAAGCCGTATAGCAGTCACTCATATTAGATGAATTAGAATATGAAGCAAAAACTTGGATAGCAAGCATGTTACATAAAGATCAAGTGCATATGTGGTCATTCATGTTCAGTCCTTGTTATGGTGTCTAGTTGTCCTCCCCAAAGCCTCATGAATTCATGGGCAGGGACTTCTAAGTTTGTGATTAACTCATGATCCACTGGGACTATGGGTGATCCAAGGCTGAGATTATGGGTTTTAGTACTGCTGGGATTATGGGCGTATGTATTTCCCCCAGCCTGGGGCAGAGAGCCTGAATGCAATTTAGGAGAGACAGACTACAGAGGGAGTCTGTCTCTCCTAAATTGCATTCAGGCCATAAAACGCAAAGGCTAAAACAAACAACCTTGACAAAGCTGACGTGGTGGCACATGCCCTGCACTTAGGAGGCAGCTAGGAGGATTGTCTTGAGTTCAAGGCCAGTCTGGGCTAAACAGAAAGCTGTTTCAAAACAAAAACAAATACAATCATGATCATTACCACAATAAAAAAACTTCGATAATTATAAAATAAAATTAATAAAGCTTGATCTAATAGGGTACAGGGAGTCCTGGAAATGGCAAATAGAATATGTTTATTCTTTTTACAAACACATGAAATAATTACAATAATTGACAACACACACATCACAAGAGGAGTCTCTGATGCAAGCAGGCAAGGCTGTGCTGGATGCACCAAGCCCCCAAGCCCCACTCAGGAGTGTGACCATCCACCAACTACATGCCAGTTCTACAGTTTTCTTCCTGTTGGGATGGAGCAGCCATGGTAAGAACGAACCAACCACCCAATCCCGGGCCAGGAAAATGCCCAGGGACAGAAGGGAGCAGCAAGATCCTGCGATTGTCAATACTAAGTCCAAAAGTCCACTTAAACCTCTATCTATAGCCTGCATCCAGCAGAGACTCAAGGGCTTGTCGTGCTACCCATCTACCAACAGGAGCAATCACACGCCTTAGCCTGGGCAATAAATAGATAGTCAGTCTGGGGCAAATGGATAGAGGGCACTCTTGTGCACAAAAGGCACCATAGAAATTGGTAGGAACACAGCTGAGGAGATAGGTCAGTGGTCTAAAGGCCTGCCTGACAAGTGCAAGGACATGAGTTCAATCCCCAGTACACGTGCTGTACTGGCCCCAAAATTGGGCTTGGTGACCCAAGCCTCTAATCCCAGCTCTGGGGAGGCTGAGACAGGGGAATCACTATAAGTTTGAACTGCATAGTGAGACTATGTACCAAAAAACCAAACCAAAACAACAAACAAAAAAATAACTCATAGGCACTAAAGCTAGGTTGAGAAAATTGTGACTGGATGGATCTCAAGACTGCAGATCTTGGAAAGAAACCACTCATTCAAAACAGGAATTTTTTCTTGGACTAAATTTTTTATTTTCTAGTTTTTATTATTTTTACCTTTCCTTCATTGGTTTTTGGAGGACTTGGAGTTTTTCTCCATCTTTCACCACCCTTTTAAGTTTCTTTTTACTCCTTTTCTCTTTCAACTGTTTTCCTTTTTTATTTGCTATATCTTTCTCTTAGCCTTTTACACTTTCTTACAACTGTTCTCTAAAATTATTTACTTTATTTTATTCCTCAATTTGACCTCCTATCTCACTATTCTCTCTCCCCTTCTCATGTCCCATTGACTATGCTTTTTAAAATTTACTTTTCGCATTCTCTAGTCCCCACCTCCTCTAGTTTTCTCTGCTTGTACAACTAGTATGCTTCGTGGATCTCTATATAGGTAGTTAACTTTACACTATTGTTTTTAATACTATTCTATTGCTAGTAGTGGTAAAGTTATTCTATTTACTGTAGATATTTACTGTAGGTCAATGTTTGGTTTGCCTTAGTGCTCATTCTGTAATTATACTTTTCTTTTTTATGGACAAAGGTGGTACTTTATTGGTTCTTAATGGTTTGTCAATATTCAGTTTGTATTTGACATTATAATGATGCTGATTTTATTACTATTGACAAGGTGATAGCTGTTGCTACTAAATGACTTTCAAGAAATGCCAGTATCTGGATCACCTGGGGTCACTGAACACTGTGGTCCATTCCTGGAGAATGGAAAGTAGTGGGATGCTGGGAGAGAGCCAAAGGCCAGCAGTCATGCTCAGAGGACATCACCAAAAGATAGACATCAACTAAAAAGGTCTTCATACTAGAAACAAAACACTCCACTACATCCAAGCCCTAAATCTCAACACAAAAATAAACAAAAGGAAACAGAAAGATGAGAGGAAAGGTCAATAAAATACCTTTAAAAACTCAACTTACTCAAAACTGATACAAAGGAGGAAACCAAAAGTGACACACACAAATTAATGTAGCAAAAGTATATCAGGAAAACAATGAAATAGACCATTAAGACATTTGGCAAGCTCACGGAAGACATAAATAAATATTAGGGCAAATAAACAAAATGATCAGTGGCTCTACAGAAGACATTCAAAACAAAAAAGCTAGTAGAGCATATCAGTACTGTTTTACTAGAGAAACAGATGTAACACAATATATACAAATGTATAGGAAATTACAAGATTGGCTTATGATGGTCAGCCAGAGTCAGATGAAGAAAGGTGTAGAGGGAATCTAACACTAGAGACTAAAGGATTCAGTGCAAGGCCTGGAGCTCGCTTCAGCTTGCAGCAAGTCCATATCAGAAGCTGATGGGTCTGCAAGGAAAGGCTGAAGTTCCGCATTGGAAAGCTGAAGAGTCTATGCTAGATGGCTGAAGGATCTACAGTGGCAGCTGAAGAGCATGCTAGGAGGCTGAAGAGTTTATGACAGAATCTAAGAGTTGGTGCTGGAAGCCAGGAGACTGCAGGCAAGCTGAAGGCAAAGGCTAGAGCTCCTCAAGAGAACAGTAGCAAGTCTTCCCCGGTCCTCTACACCCTAGAGTGTAGAATTGCTGAGCTGAGTTAGCCGTCTTCTGAACATCTCAAATTGACACAAACAAAATAATGCAAAACATGAAAGACAAGCAAAGAACAGAATAAAGAGCTCCAAATAGAAAATCAGGATATTAACATTTTTATTGAAAGTAAGAACACCCAAAATGAGGACAGAGCATCAGAATTAGAAAACAAGGTTGTTGTCAGTGGTCAAATAATAAAAGATACTGTAAAAACACCAAGAGAATATGAGAAATGGATGTACCAGCTGCTGCAGTAGACCTCTAATTTATGAGCTCAGTTCATTAATGAAGGCTGGTTGTAACTCAAGCTGACTTAAGTCAAGATTATTTTTCCCCAGGCCAGGGAGATAGCTCAGTAGAATAAGCGCTTGCCTGGCAAGCGCAAGGTCCTGAGTTCAATCCCCAGTACCACACACACACACACACAAAATTCCCATAGGAAATAATGGAAATATCCATAATGCATTCTGAACCCCCCAAAGCACTCCTTAACTAAATTTTTATAGTAAAATGTTGTGTAATATGTGTAATTTACCAGAAACCCCAATAATTTTCCTAGTGCACACCCCAAAAAGTTATAAAATGTGTCTCATTCACCAGAAACAACAATCTCATACCATCTTCACCTTTCAAGTTGAGATCTTTGGCTTGTAAGATGGAGGACAAAATGGAAGGTGGTAATTATTTGGAAGGAGAGTCCTCTTGTATAACATCAGGAATCTAGCTTTCTGGTGTCCTTTCTCTCTTTAGGAGAGTCTTTAGCCCACTGGGACCATCTTCTGTCTCATGAGGTCTCAGCCTTTTCAGAACTAAAAACTGATCTAAAGTTTTCAGTTTTTCTCTTTTCTTTAATATTCTTCTGTAGTATGACATGACATTCATTAATCAAGTGAATATAACAATTGGCTTTTTCTCTCTCTAGGTAAGAAGCGAAATGTTTGTTGCTTTGTCCATTGTTTCAGAATTTCTTTCTTTTTTTTTTTTTTTTTTTTTTTTTTTTTTTTTTTTTGTCTTTTTTTGAGACAGGGTCTCACTATGCAGTTCAGGCTGGCCTCGAGCTCACTTTGTAGCTCAGGCTGGTCTCGAACTCGCAACAATCCTCCTGTCTCAGCCTCCCGAGTACTGGGATTACAGGCATGCGCCACCACGCCCGGCCAGAATTTCTTTTATTTTAGAAGGAAAACTTTGTTACACTGGTTATTGATACTCTCCCTTCTCTTCAGAAAACTCCTTAGCCGCCATTCCACCTTCTTCAGCCAAGCGTTGCTGACTTTCCTCTAGACACTTCCTCTGAGTGTTCCTCCACTAGTTCCTCAACATCACCACTACCAGCAAGCCTCTAGACTCCACTATAGAGACAATGTCATTAACCACAGGGTCAGTTGAAGACACAGGCCCTCTACAGAGCCTCTAAAGTCTCTCTCTCTCTCATGTATACTTTTAGGCCATACTTTCTTCTAAACAGATCTCAGTGGCCTTAGAGAGATACTGGTTGGGGATTTTAAATTAACCCTACACAGGAAAGGATGTTGTAATGTTCCTTTTAGAACTCTTTAAAGATTAAATCTGTATCCAAGACCACCTGTAAGCACTTCAAGAATAGTTCCTTGATTCCTTGATGTATAGCTGCTGCTGCTTCTCCTTCTCCTTCTCCTCCTCCTCCTCCTCCTCCTCCTCTTCCTCCTTCTTCTTCTTCTTGTATTTTAGGGAATGGTCTACAGGGTGCTCAGGGTCTCACTACTAGATCGCACTCATAGTGATTCTCCTGTTTACAGCCTCCTAAGAGCTGGGATTACAGTGCGCCCCAGGGGCGGGGCTGGCACAGTAGGTCTGGCCGCTGTGCCTCTTACAGGTGCTTTAATCCACTGAGCTATTTGGCTGGCCATATAGCTTCTTAAAGAAGCTATAAACTGCTTGTGCACAGGCTGCAGTAGAAGAGTTGTATTAGTGGGAGGAACTTAACTGAGAGCTATGGTAATTCTTCAGTCACTTCTTCTTCTGAAATTCATGGGTGAGCAGGAGCACTGTGCATGATGAGTAGAGCCTTGAGTGATATATATATATATATATATATATATATATATATATATTCAGAGATCAAACTTGGGACCTCCAGGCAGGTATTTATGCTGCTGAGCTATATGAGCTATAGAAAGTCTCCTTGAAACTCAAGAAAGAAAAGTATAACCTCTTATTACCAGGCTTTTGCATTAGAGCTCCATATGACCTTTAGCTCATTCTTCATGACTTTATGTTTTCTGAACATTATAGGGGTCTCAGAATGATAAATCAAGGGAGGCTTCACCACTCACATTGGCACACAGCAAAAAGGTTAGCCTGACCCTCACAGGTGTGTGCCCTGGCATTCTCTGCTCTTCTTGGAAATGTATGTTCTCTTGGAAGTTTCTTCTGGAAATGGCCAGTTTCATCACAGTTGAAAACTTGATAAGAGCAAAAGCCATTTCTCTGTGTCATTGTTTTGAAGAGCGGTATGTAATTTTCAGCAGCCCTTTCATCAGCACTGACTGCTTCACAGAGCCTAGTTACACTGTTAACCCCGGGTCTCGCTCTAAAGTTGCAAAACCACCTGTTTCTGGCATGAAATGTTTCCCCATCATCACTCATTGATAGATTATCCTTTATGAGTTCTGCATTTATAGCCCTAGCTTTCCCACAAATTATAGACTCAGATATACTAGCTATAACCTGCCATCTGCCTTTTGTTTACCCACACCAATAGCAGCCTTTCTACCTCCTCTAACACTGTTGATTGTGACTTACTAATTTTAGTAACACCTTTAGTAGCACTGCTTCCTTATATAGATCTTTTCTTTGTAAGATTGTCACGATGGATTTTTGACATGCTGTACATACGTGCAAGATTGTTCACATGAACACCATTCTCACATTTATCCACAATTTCCTCCTCCTTTTTAATTGTGATTGCTTTCTTTACCTTTCCTTCCTTCCTTAGCTTCTTTTCTAGCTTTTGGGGAGCCATTTTGATGGTAGTAATCACAGTGACACATCATAGTCAGAATCCCAGAAGCCCAGCACAAGAACAGAATCTCAAAAGACGTTAGAGAAAATGATTGAATCATTTATAGAGACAAATAGGGGAGCTTAGAGTAGGAGTGTTTCAAGCCCCCCAAAAAACAATATGCAGCCCAGAATGATATCTCCTACAAAACAGTTTTGCAAAATTAATGGAAAAATAAGATATTTTCACAATATAGAGCACCTAAAGAAATTCATGATCACCAAACCAAGACTCCAGAAATTCTCAAGGCTATCCTAGAAAGACACCATGAAGCTAACAATGACAAAAGGTCTAATAGAATGAACACCATGAACACCAGGTAGAGCAAACAGTTAAGTAGAAGGGTAAGAGGGGATTAGGCAATAGGAAAGTAAGGCAATAAAAGGCATAAGTCAATATCTATCAGCAATAACTCTCAAAGTGAATTCTCTCAATCAAAAAGACACAGACTGGCACAGTGGATCAAGAAACAAAATCTAATGGTATTCTATATAAAAGAAACAAATTCATCCCAAAAGGAGCTCACAAACAAAAAATAAAAAGACTGAGAAACAATATTCCATGCCGTGGAAACCCCAAACAAAAGCAGCTATATCTATTCTGTATTCAGACAAAGTGGACTTCAAGCCAAACTGATCAAAAGAGGCAAGAGGCTGGCTAGATAGCTCAGCAGATTAAAGTGCTTGCTTAGGCAGATGCAGGAACTGGGTTCAATCCCTGGCATGCCATGCCGGCCCTGCTCCCAGGGCGTGCTGAGACTGTCATTGAGACTGGGCAGGGAGGTGCACACTTATAATCCCAGCACTTGGCAGGCTGAAAATAAGAGAATCACTACAAATCTGATCTATGTAGTGAGACCTTGTAGACCCTGTACTAAATACATTTTAAAAAAGGCAAAAATGTCATTATGTATTGGCTAGGGGAGCAATCCAATGGGAAGAAAGAAAAATTAATACATAGGCACCAAAGAACAGCAGTCCCAACTTTATAGAACAAGTACTACTAGACATAAAAAACCAGATAGATATAAAATTATAGTGGGAGATCTTAACCTATCACTATCACTAATAGATTAAATAGGCAATAAATCAAAAAAGAAATATCAGAGTTGAATAAATAGACTTAAGAGTTACCTACAGAGTGTTCCACCCAACAACAGAAGACACATTCTTCTCAACAGTACCTGCAACTTTCTCTAAAAAAGAACCACAAACTAGCCAGTAAAGCAAGCTTAAGTGAATGTAAAAGAAGTGACCTTGGGGCTGGTGATATGATCTACAGCGCCTGCCTGGAAAGTGCAAGGTCCTGACATCAGTTGAGGGGGGAGAAAAATTAAACTTCTACCATGCAGGTCGTAGCACAATCAACTGAAAATCAGCAACAAAAGAAAACACATAAACTACAAAATTCAAGGAAACTAAAGAGCACATTCTTCAGTAAACAATGGGTTACAGAAAAAAAAAAAACAAACAATAAGGGCTGGTGAGACAGCTCAGCAGACTAAGTGCCTACTTAGGCAAGCACAGGGACCAGGGTTTGATCCCTGGCACCACATGCCATGCCAGTCCTGCCCCTAGACACGCGCTGAGCCATCCAATGAGACTGGGTGTAGTGGTGCACATCTGGAATCCCAGAGCTGGGGAGGCAGAAAACAGGAGGATCACTATGAGTGAGTTGCATAGGGAGACCCTGTACCAAATACATGAAAAAAAAATAAAGGAAAGAAAAAAAGTCAATGAAACAATAAGATAGTTTCTAGAACTAAATGATAATGTCAGCACAATAACACCAGAACTTATGAAACACAATGGAAGCAGTCCTAAAAGGAAAGTTTTTGAAGCTTTGAATGCCTACACTACAAAAATAGAGTCCAAACAAATAGCCTAATGATACACTTCAAGGGCCTAGAAAACAAATACAACATAAACCCAAGGCCAGAACAAGAAGAAAATTGTAAATATTAGATCAGAAATCAGTGAAACTGAAATAAAAAACAAACAAAAAACCCTAAACAGGCTTGGGGTATAGCTCAGAGATAAAAGTGCCTGCCTGGCAAGTGCAAGGTCCTGAGTTCAATCCCCAAGACCACAAAAACAAAACAAAAGAAACAATGAATCAGAGAGTTGGTTCTTTGAAAAAATATGTAAAATAGACAAACTACTAGTCAATCTAGCCAAAAAAGGGGAGAAAATGTCCAAATCAATGCAATAAGAAATGAAAAATGGTTAAATCACAAAAGGTACTGTAGAAATAAAAGGATTGTTATTATTATTATTATTTGTATTTAGTACAGTGTTTACAGAGTTTCAGTATGTAGATCAGACTCTTAGTGATTCTCCTGTTTTCAGCCTCCCAAGCACTGGGATTATAAGGGCACACCACCACGCCCGGTCTCAGGCTGTCTCAGGCCACCCCAGGAGTGGGGCTGCGTAGCACCCGGGTATTGAACCTGAGCAGGCACTTTAGTCCACTTAGCTATCTGGCCAGCCCTCAAAAAGATTATGGACAGCTACTTTGCAAAGCTATATGCCAATAAATTAAAGAATTCAGAAAAAATCGAATAGATTCTTAGGCACATGTAAATTACCAAAACTGAACCAAGGAAATTAAAAAAATCTAAATGATTTGATAAGAGGTCATGACATTTAATCAGTAATAATTTTTTAAAAATCCTACAACTAAGAAGAGCCCAGGTTCACTGCAAAATCCGACAAAATTTTCATGGAAGTTCTAATATCAATATTCCCCAAATCTTTAATGAAATTGAAAGGGAAAAAATTCTCCCAAAGTCATTCTTGGAAGCTGGTAATATCTGATCCCAAAATCAGCAAGGATACAACCAAGAAAGAGAACAAGACCAACATCTTTCGTAAATATAGATGCAAAAGTTCGTAACAAGATACTGTCAAGCAGAATGCAGCAAATCATCAAAATCATTCATCATGACCAAATAGGTATCATACAAGACACAGAAGGATAAATCAACATGTACAAATCAATGTGCAATACATAACATAAACAGAAGCAAGGACAAAACTCCGTGCTCATCTCAATTGACACAGAAAAAGCCTTTGACAAAAGCCGGCATTCTTTCATGATAAAAATCCCTGAAGGAAATGGGTATAGAAGAATTTTTACCCTAATTGGATAAAAACCACTTACAACACTGCCAACACCACATTAAGTGGAGAAAAACTGGAAGTTTACTCTTTAAAACATACCCACTCTTACCATTCCTGTTTAACAGTACTCAGAACGATCAGCAAGAGCAGTCAGGCAATAAATTAAAAAAAGAGACATATTGGAAAGAAAAAAGCCAAATTATCATTATTGTAGGTAACATGATTCTCTACATTAGAGACCCAAAAAGTTCACCAACATTCTCCTAGAATTAATAACCAAATTTAACATGTAGCAGGATGTAAGATCAATGCACAGAAATCCACAGCATTCCTGCACACCATAATGAGTCTATTGAGAAAGAAGTTAGAAAGAAAATATCATTCATAATAGCACCAAGAAGAACCAAATACTTAGGAATTAAAGACTCCTACAATGAAAACTATAGTACTCTGAAAAAAGAAAACACAGGGCAACAGAAAATGACAAGATATCCCTGTTCCCAGATAAGCAGAACCAATAAAATCTAAATTTCCATATTTCTAAAATTAACATATAGATGTAATGTATTCACAACCAAAATACCAATGGAATTCTTCAGAAATGGAGAAAGCAATTCTAAAGTTCATATGGAACCAGAAGAGACACAGAATAGCAAAAGAATCCTGGGTAATAAGAGCAAACTTATATTACAAGGCTATAGTGATAAATACAGCATGACACTGGCACAAAAACATATATGGATATCAATTAAACAGAGTAGAGGATGCAGAGACAGCCCCAAGAACATTCAGCTATTTGATCTTTAACAAAGGAGCCAAAAACATAACCTGGAGGCAAGACAGCCTCTTTAGTGAATGGTGTTGAGAAAACTAACTATCTAATGCAAATTTAGACCTGTATCTCTCATCATATACTAAATTAAAATCAAAATAGATTCAAGAACTAAATGTTAAAATAGAAACATTTAACCTGCTGGAAGATAAAATGTGTAAAACTCTTGAAGTCATAAGTGTAGGCAAGGACTTTCTGTACAGAAACCTGCTGCACAGGAAATACTACCAAGAATCAACAAGTGAGATCATGTCAGATTAAAAAGTCTCTGACCAATAAAGGAAACAACCAACAGAGTGAAAAGACAATGTACAGATTGGGAAAAGAATTTGCCAGTTATTTCTCAGAGGACTAACATCAAGAGCATAAAAAGACACCTGGGCGTCGTGGCACATGTCTGTAATCTCAGTACTCAGGGGGAGGAGGCAGGAGGATCCCAGGCAGTTTGAGGCCAGCCTGGGATACATAAGTGAGTTGAAGGTCAGTCTGAACTGCATAGCAAGACCTTCTGTTTATTTTTTATTTTTATTTTTTTCTGTATTTTAGAGAAGGATCTACAGCATGTTCAGGGTCTCACTACTAGATCAGACTCGTAGCGATTTGCCTGTTTGCAGCCTCCCAAGTTCTGGGATCCCAGGCACATGTCGCCATGCCCAGTCTCATTCACGACGTGTGCCCCAGGAGTAGGGCTGGCACGGCAGGCCTGGGGATTGAACCCCTGGACCCTATGCCTGCTTACAGGCACTTTAATACACTGAGCTATTTGGCTAGCCCTAGATCTTCTGTTTAAAAAAAAAAAAAAGAATATGTAAAGAACAACAAAAAAAATGCGATTCCTCCCCCAATAGAAAACCCAATCAAAAATTGAAGCAGTGAAATGAATAAACACTTCACACAAGATGCAGAGATAGTCAATAGCTATGTGAACAAATGTTAACTATCACTGGTCATCAGAGAAATTAAAACCACACTGAGATTTTATCTTATGTCAGAAAGATTTCCCATCATCAAGAAATCAAATTATAACAAATGCTGTCAAAGCTGCAGGAAAGAAGGAACCACTTTCAGCCCACTTGAGCCATAGCCACAGCTGAATGAACAAGCACCAAAAGCACCCAGGAGGCATGGGTAATACTGGAGGCACGGATCACGACAGGACCAACTCTGACAACTATCATTTATGTTACCTTGGAAAAGTGGAAATGAGGTTTTACCACGTTCAGCACCAGGGAAGCCTGGCACTATGGCAAATGCCTACAATTGCCACACACTGGGAGACTGAAGCAGGAGGACCACAAATTCTAGGCCACTTAGTGACTTAGTGAGACTTTGTCTTAAAATAAAAAGTAAAAAACAGGCTGGGAGATAGGTTGATGCAAACACTTGGGTTCAACCCTAGTAGTGAATAAAGAAATTGTGGATATTGGTCAGGGACCAGACACAAGTAAATGCTGTCCAAAAGGAGATCGCAGGGGCTACTCCCACAGATGTAGTGCAAAGAACTGATGCAAAGGTTTTAGGAATGCAAGCTCTGAAAGCAGTGTGTCAGTGTGGAGGCATTAGAGCTGAGGAGAAAAGTCAGGGGTCAGGGAGATGGTTCAGTAGAATAAGCATGTGCCTGGCAAGCTCAAGGGTCTGAGTTTAATCTCCAGTTCTGCCAATAAAAAAATAAATAAATAAATAAAAAAGTCAGTGTACCTTTGGTGGTTGGAAGCCTCACAGAGGGAGGATCATTCAGCGCTAAAAATTAATTAATTAATTAATTGAACAAATCAAAAAAGTCTCAAGTTTTAAAGAACAAACCTTGTCCAGATTATCTATTTTTATTATTGATCATTTTTAAATTCTGACACGTTTCTTCAGTTATGCCAAAATACCATGATGCCAATAATTGCAGCAAAGTTGGACAAACCACATCTGCACTTGGTGGAGTAGGACAAAAACTTTTTGGGGGTTGATGGGATCATCTGGGACACTCTTATTTGGGTGACAAACGCAGGTCAGTCAAATGACAGCTGAGGCTAGTCATGTAGGTTAGGCACTAGGACCAGGCTGGCAAGGACAGCTGCACGTCTGCTTCCCCATGAGACTTCTCCATGTGTTCAGCTTCTCTGTGTCCCCACAGCACAGTGGCCTCGGGACTCTTGCTCTTAAACCGTGACTCAGGACTCTAAGGAAGAAACTTCTACAAAATAACAAAGTTCCAGTCTGCTGAGCTTCCTACACCAAAGCTAACATGGTCACAGTTACTCCTACTCTAGTGTGTTGATCAGGAGAGTTGAACCTGTTGCCAGAAAGAGAGACACATACACCCCCTCTAGGTGGGAGGAGGAGTGACAAGGAATGAGTAGCCATCTTCAACTTGCCAAGAGATGTCAGATCAAGTGGATAATCTACTGTGCCCCAGATAGCTCCTGGAGCATGGCCATTTCCATCCTGGTTTTGCCCAAGTCCCATCTCCATGAGCACATGACTGTTTATCCCGAAGGAGGACACTGACACCTTTAAGACAGTCCCACTGAAGATGTGGAACAGAGGAGCAGTAGTGCTGCAGAAAGAAATCAAGACCTTCCTACCACAAAAAGGGACAATGCCAAAGAGGAACAAAACAATGTCTGCTTCTGATGTTTGTTCATTGTTTTAAATATATAGTTGTCCAAAATGAGATTTCATACTAACCCACAACTCCTCCCTCATTCTCCTCACACCCAAAACTTAATTCTCAGTCTCTCATTTTATTCTAATAAGAAATGTCTCCTCATAGCCGTGCTCCATAGGCAGGGGGTAGGCTGGGTGGGGAGTCATAGAAGAATCAGGCATGGAGCTGCGTGCCAGTGTTCACTCTAGTCAGGAGAAAAGGACAGTAGACATAGACCAGAAAGAAACACCCAAGTGCTGTAAGAAGCAGAGATGAAGTGCTCTGGAGCTGTAGAGGCAGAAATTCCTCCAGCTGCGCTCTTAATCACATGCTGTCTCCCAGCCTCTCTGTAAGGCTGTCTTGTCTGGTTATTAACTCTGACTTAGACAACAGCAAGGCTGTTACAATGTACAGTTCACAAGACTGATCCTCCTGCACCCAGGTCACCAGTTTCTCTGAGGCAAGGCTGAGGGTGCTGATAGAGACTAATGTCATAGGCTTAAGGACACTGCTTCAGTAGATAGAGACACCAACACAGAACTCTCTGAATAAAACCTAGGACCACATAGTCCTTTGGCTTACTAATATTTTCAAATACATTGAATGAAATAAGAAATTTGACATGTTGAATTAAAAATTGCTTTTCTCTATTGCCACATTTGTCTTCTTGGTGGAAGGCAGTGTCTTCCTATCTACATTTCTTGCTTCCAATTATTGGCATCCTAGTTGGGCATAGAATGTTAAGTAAAGACAGCTACCTATGATGGCAAATCATCCCTCCAAGGTAGAGAGACCCTTTGCAGGGCAATCTGAGCTCTTCTTGTGGGCCCCACCTTTTATATATTCTTTTGTATCACTCCAAGGCCTTCTGAAAAACAAACTATGCTTCCTGGGGTTTTTTGTTTCTTATTTTTAAATGACAGATGGTTAGGAAATATCTTCTTCACTCTTATAATTATTTTCCCCAGTTTTTCTTCATTAAACAGCAATTACTCTCATGTATAATCTTCCTAAGTAGTTATTTTCTAGCTCCTGAAGAGAATAATCACAGTGAATGTATTCATCTTATGCTCTACACGGTTTCTCTCAGCATGAAACTGCTAGTGAATGTAATTTGTACCACAGTAACTAACATAGACACTTAAACATGCTTAGGAGGTCATGTTTTTAAGCAGAACAGATTTTCTGATGAAACATTCATCTTTATCATATATTATTTTCCTGGACTCTATCCAAAAGTACCTTCAAACAGAAATTAGAAATGTGAATACAGGTACCATAAACATTTTCCTAGGGAAAGGTGGGAGAGAGAGAAAAAATATTTTCTTTGGACTTAAATTGCCTTACATTTACATCAGGTTAAGCAGTGTATAAGATGTTCACACTATTTTCTTTGTAGGGAAAATAATGATAAGCAAAACCCCTTCTGAATTCATTTCTTAGTGCTAGCAAGATTGAAAACAATTTAATTTGCATTATATCAAAGGAACTTTAGATTTAACAATTAAGCATGTGAACCACATTTTAGCAAAGTAGTAGAAAACAGAAATAAGTAACTATGAAATCTACAAAGGAATTATCATTTATCTAAGCTTTGAAGCAGCAAATGAAATATCAAAGGACAAAAACAAGAGACTCAATAATTTATAAACTATGGCATTAAGGGAGGTGTTGACAAGCAATATTATTTTGTCAGAACTCATTCATGGTGAATTTAGAAGAAATTATTCAAAAAAAAAAAAAAAAAAAAAGCAGGGTGGGTGGGTCAGGGAGATGGCTCAGTGGAATAAATGCTTTCCTGGCAAGCTCAAGGGCCTGAGTTCAATCCCTGGTTCAGCCAAAAAAAAAGAAAAAGAAAAAGAAATTATTCTTGGCGGGAACCAGAGAGATAGCTCAGAGGCATAAGCAACTGTCTGACAAACACAAGGACCTGAGTTCGATTCCCGGCCCCATACCTGTGGTCTGGGTCCTGGAAGCCCAACACACCATTTCAGCCCGGGACACCAGGGCACCCACTGTGTGGCTCCAGAATTGGCCTGGTGCACATGTCTGCAATCCCAGCACTCGGGAGGTTGAGCCAGGAGGATCTCTACGAGTTTGAGACCAGTCTGGGGGCTACAAAAAGTGAGCGCATAGCCAGCCTGAACTGCATTGTGAGACCCTGTCTCAAAAAAAAAAAAAAAAAAAGAAGGAAAGAAAAAAGAAAAGGAAAAGAAATTATTCTTGGCCTTGAAGCATTTAGTGGTGATCATATTCACAAATAAAGCCAACAGCACAGAAAATTGTGTCATTTCGTGAAATCAAAATGTGTTACCCTGAGAGCATAGTGTACCTGCCTAAGTCTATCACTAGAGAGTGTTGTTTTTGGCCTTGTCCCAGTCTGCTGTGCTGTTATTACAAAATAGCACACACGGTGAAATTTGGAAAGAATAAAAATGTATTTCACAAGCTTCTGGAGCCACCTGGTTCTGGACTACGGCCTCTTCAGGAAAAGACGCATGGTAGAGGAAAGGAGGGCAAGGGCAGAACTCTGGCTGCACACTGCTCCAGTTATTCATTTTTATTTACTTATTTTTATGTATTTGGTACAGGGTCTCACTACTGCGGCTTGGAGACGTGGTGATCTTCCTGTTTCCAGCCTCCCCCAGTGCTGGATTATAGGTGTGCGCTACCACACCCGGTCTCTGTGGCCAGCTCAGTGTGCACACCAACACAGATAAGAAAGAAGAAAAGAAGTGTGCCAACTGTTCTTTACTTACTCTGAGTAAAGACCAGTGTACTAATTTTATTTCTACAGAGTTTTAGCAAAATAAGTTTTGATCTCTACTTTTAGTTTTACGGTTTCTATTACTAAAATCTACTACTCACATAGCAAGGGAAGGTTCCAGTCCCAAAATAGCTTGGGGGCTACACACTAACCTTTATCTAGAAAAGAAAAGAAAAAGAGAAAGAAAAAAAAAAAAAAAAAAGCCTGGTTAACAGAACTAGAGTGGTGACGGTGGATTAGGTCACCTCTGTTTCTACTGCTTCAATTTAGAAGCATATGCCTCACATATGCCTCACATATGCCTCATTGTTAGTTAACTTCAAGTATTTAGAAAGTCCAACACAGGACATTAAGAATCCAGCTCACAAGGCTGAGAGTAACTAACTCCATGGTAGAATGCTTGCCTAGCATACCCTAGGTTCAGTTCCTCATACTGCCAACACACACACACACACACACACACACACACACACACACACACACACACACGGAAGAATTCAGCTCACCACAATGCTGATCTTTTTCCCATCAGTAGTTCTTAACAAACACTTGTTGGAGAGCTCAAAGCCTTTCACAGAGCCTTTCCTTGGAATGCATGTAGCTTGACCATTATCTGCATGAAAAAAAGACATCCTGATAAACACAGTCATATACAGTGCTAATTGGCAGGCAAAAAATTGAAGCAGTAGAAACAGAGGTGACCTAATCCACCGTCACCACTCTAGTTCTGTTAACCACATCATCCACCATTACTTAGGGTTTGGCCAAGCCTTGCAGGAAACTACTACTTTTGGGACAGAAGCACTGTAACATCAAAACATATTAAGTCTCACTAATAGTGGTGAGGATTAGGATTCCTGACAGAAGGATGATCTTTGAGATGCTTGTGGCTCTGTGTAATGGGATCAACCTCACCAATGGGCATAATTGTTGGGGGCTGTACCAGCAATGCTTCTTGATATTCCTGGGGCCTTAATCCCTAAATGTGTGCAGTGCAGGGTGGAGGAAGGCAGAGGGAGGTGAAGGTCCATGGCAGGCAGACTCCATGGCTCCCAGACATGGCGCACCCAGGCCACCATCCTCTGCCTTCCGGGGCGTGCTCTTCCAGCTTCCTTCTGGCCCTGTCACTAGGCTGTATATGCATGCATCTTCAAGCTGGTGCACACATTACCCTGACAACTGGCACTTGTGTAAGAGATTGCTTGGCTCTATGATGAACTTTTCTTTCTTCTGAAGCACTATCTTTTTTTTGTGTGTGTGGAACTGGGGATTGAACTCAGGCCCTTGTGCTTGCCAGGGAAACACTTATTCCACTGAGCCATCTCCTTGGCCCAGCACTATCATTTTATAAGGTTATCTGGTCCCATCATAAGGGTTCCCTCTGTGTAATTTAATCACCTCTAGAAGGCCTCACACATCTTAATAACATAACTATGACAGAGCACTTGGGAGGCTAAGGCAGGAGGATCATTGTGTGTTTGAAGCTAGCCTGGACTACATAGTGAGTTCAAGGACAGCCTGAACTATGATGGTGGAGTGACAAGGAACAGAAAAAGAGCCTCTCTAAAATTTGATATTCAAACAGTGGAATAGAGCAACATAAGGAAGAGAAGGAGAGAAGTGGGTCTCTGGGACCCAGGAAGAATCTAAGAATTGAATCCCACAGGGAAACCAAAGAGAGAAACTTCCACTAAGAAGGAGGTGGCAGGTGGTGCTTTCTCCATGAACTTGGACTCACTATGTAGTAGGTGCAGCTCAAAACTGCAGGTGCATGGTGACTACTTGTGACCCCAGAGGCCTCCATGGAGAAATGTACCACTGAGCAGACCAGTGGATGCAGCAGACTGCAGAGGCTGGTGAGTTTTTTCAGGTTGACATCCTGTAAGAGAGGGTAGGTGACTAGGAGTTAACTGAGCTCAGAACTCACAGCAACTGCTATCTCCATCTAGTGGCTCACAGCCAATTCAAGCCTCCAGACTGCTGCAGGCTGAACCAGTCAGGTTCCAGCCCCACGGCCAGAAACCAGCTGAACTTCAGTGAAAATGAAGGTGCAAAATAAAAATAATGAAAATAAAGATGCAGGCTCTCTGGGATTAGCCACTACTTCACCAGAAATCTTCTTCCAGCCTCCTGGGATTAATTAACAGAGATCTGGACTCTTGTCTGCCCATACTGTCCATCAGTGACAGCAGAGGTACACTGTTAGTGCACTTTTTTCTTTATCTCTTTTCTTGTATTTTTATTTATTTTTGCTTGTTTGCTTTTGGTTTCTCTTCATTGTTTGTTCTTGTCCTTACATGGGTGACAGCATGGCTTCTAGATTTTTTGTTGTTACTGTTCTGTTTCATTTCTGTTTTGATTTCTTCATTCTCTCTTTTCTTGTCTTCTGCTCTAATTCCCAAAAGTGCATGATCCTCCTTTGCATCTGAGCCCTGCTTCTAATCTCTTCCTCTTCATATATTTTTCTATTTTCCCCAGCCTCCTTAAACTTTTCTCCCCTGAGGGTAAAATTGCCATATTGAGGACCTATTCACTGCACACAATTTTCTGGTTCATTTTTTAATTTTTTTTTTTTTTTTTTTGGCAGAACTGGGGATTGAATTCAGGCCCTTGCGCTTGCCAGGCAAGTGCTTATTCTATTGAGCCATCTCCCCAGCTCCTCTGGTTCATTTAAGATTGAGTTATATAACCACAAACCTAGCTCATATGGTTGAAGGTGGCAAATAAGTAGTTACATCAGTTTGTGATTTTCTAGGATGTGTTTGATGCTATTGTTATTGCCATTTGTACATTTTAGCCAAGGTAACATAACTGTTCTAACCAGCTGTTTTTTCTGGTATACCAAGATTGAGATTGTTTAAAGCTCATAAAGATACTATAAGCCAGAGCCAAAGAAACAAGGGCATGGGTAAGTAGGCATCAACTTGTCATCCCCAATGAATTGAAAAGGTAGGATCTTACAAAGGACTCAAAGTCCAAAATCCAGTCACACCTGAAAGATACCTCTGAGAAGGGTGTCTAAATACTAGTAATAATGTTATTCACCATAAGCAATTTACAAGAATTAACTCAAAAATTAAACTAAAAAAAAAAAGAAAATGAGAATACACTTCAATAAGATGCAACCTCAGACAACCAGCTCACCAAAGGCAAACCTGGAGGGGAACAGGTGGAACAACCCAAAAGCTACCCACCTGGACTTCTGAAGTGGTAACAGTGGAAGTAGCAAGATAAATGAATGAGGCTGTAGAAAAATTAAATCAGAAATAATTTCTCAGATAATTACAAAAATGATGACCATAATGAAAGACATATTAGTGACTTTAGAGCAGATGCAGGTAAAAAAATAGAGGATCTTAGGAAAACATGGAAACTCCATGAATGCCCAACATGTGAAAGAAATGAAGTATATAAAAGAGGTTCAAACCACCAAATCAAAAATTCTACTGAAAGTAAACACAGCAGAATGAATTAGTGTGAGGACAGAGTCTCAGATGTAGAAAACAGGACTGTAGTTAATGATCATGAAAATAAGTATTTCTTAAAAGTAGCAAAGAACCATGAAAAATCCATTAAGCAGCTGCTAGATGATGCAAAGAAGAATAGCATAAGATTGAATGGAATTAATGAAATTTCAGAAGATAGTACAAATAGAATAAAAAACAAACAAACAAACAAAAAAAAACCTGTTCACAGAAGTCATGGCAGAAAAATTTCCTGGCAGGAAAAATAATCTGATTTAAAAATGGGAGGCATATGGCACTCTAGTTAACATAATTAAAAACTACAGTAAGGTATATAATGGTCAAGATTCCAGATAATCCAACCCAAGAACAGAATATTAAGAGTTGTTAGAGAAAAGAAACAAGTCACCTCTAAAGGAAAGCCAGTTAGAACCACGGAAGACTTCTCAGCATAAACCCAGAAGTGTAGGGAAGCTTGAAGTGAAGTATGTCGAGCAATAAAAGAAAACAACCCCCAACACAGACTGATGTACCCTGCAAAGCTATCTTTCAAAAGTGATGCAGAAATATGATATTCCATGACAAAGGACATCTGAAGAAATTTATGAACACCAAACTACCACTCAAAAATGTTCTGAAGGATGTTCTAGAAAGAGATAACGAAGATTCAAACTCCATGAACTACAATATAATGAGATCACCAGGCAAGGTAAACAACTAAATGGGGGAAAAGGAGGACAATAACAGGAAAATACCATGACGAGGGTAAGTCAATACATATCAATTATAACCATCAAATTGGTCTCAGTTTGCTAATCAAAAGACAGAGACTGGCAGAATGGATGAAGAAGCAAAATCTAGGGATACAGCTCAGTGGCACAACACCTGCCTGGAAAGTGCAAGGTCCTGAGTTTGAGTCATGGTACCAAAAAGAAAGAAAAAGAAAAAAGAAAAAAAAAAAAAAAAACAAGAAGCAAGATCCAGTAATATCTGATAATATGCTACACGAGAAACATATTTAACTCAAAAAGAAATCCATAGACTGAAAGTCAAAGAATGGGACACAATAGTCCATTCTGTAGAAACCCAGAATAATGTTACTCTGACAGTTGTGTTTCAAAGCATGAATTTTTGAGGGGACACAAATATCCAAACCATCACAGACCTCCAGCACCAGAATTTCTGTGTTGCCTTGTTCTTGTCCCTCTATAGAATAGTAATCCTCAACATTTTGCCACCAGAGACCAATTTTATAGAAGACAAGTTGTTCACAGCCACTGGTGAGGGGTGGTTTTAGGATGACTTAAGTGTATCACACTTACTATGTCCTTTATTTCTACTATCATTGCATTATAATACATGAAAAATAATTACACCACTCACCATAATGCAGAATCCATGGGTGCTTTGAGTTTCTTTTCCTGTAACTAATGAATTTCATCTGGAGGAGATGGAAGGTGTCACTTGAAATTTGTTGCTTCTGTCCAGGTGACTTGGTAATCTTGCTGTAGCTGTCACTGCAGACAACCCTGCTTTACAAAGATAAGATTTTGAAAGTAGAAGCAGCCTTTGCAGTGCTTTTGCGGCAATCTCAGGATACTGAGATTGTCCCTCAACTTTAACCAGAACATAGAGATTTGAAGCTGTCTCAAACACAGTTGCAGGGGCACCGTCACTTGCAAACTCATGCAGCTGGGCCTCTTACACATGGACAAAGTCCATTTGCCTGACTTATCACAGATGGGCTATAAACCCATCCGCTCTCAGTTTCGACATCTTTTGTGGTTGGGATGTAACGCTTGAACTCTTTTGAAAACTGAAATATGGGATCATGTACTAGCTGGGAGAAAAAAAGGCTCTGGCTCAGCCAAAACCTCTGTTTATGTTAGAAATGTGTCAAAAATCCTAGTGCTCACTCACCGCATCCCCCCACTTCCAGTTACGTGTTGAATGTATCCATTTTATCTACTGACATGAACGTAGTCATCACTCTTCCCAAAGTTACAGACTGAGTTCGAGCAAGTTCAGTATCTTGTATGAGTAAGCAAGTTTGAGGACCCATTTTGTGTGACTATAATGTGCTACCAGTGATGACTTTTTTTTTTTTTTTTTTTTAAATCTCTGGGGCAGGCCAAGTAGTTCAGTGAATTAAAATGTCTACAAGCAGATGCAGGGGCCTGGGGTTCAATCCCCAGGCCTGCCATGCTGGCCCTGCCCCTGGGGTGCACTGAGATAGCAATTGAGACTAGGTGTGGTGGTGCATGACTGGAATCCCAGCTCTCGGGAGGCTGTAAACAGGAGAACCATTATGAGTCCAATCTAGTAGAGAGACCCTCAACACCCTGCAGACCCGTCCCTAAATAAAATACAGAGAAAACTTAAACCAATAAATAAGAAATCTTGGAAGTGGCTCTTGTAGCTCAAACCCTCCAGCCACTGATCTGTCTTCTTTGGAAAGCCATCTCACTTCTGTATTTAAGAGAGACCTGTGTGCTCTGTGTTCATCTCACAGAGCTGTGAAAGCAGGTGTGAGTTAGGGGCATATACTTTAATGTAGCTGATAATTTTAATCAAATCCTGCAAAACTTGATTAAGTCCAGGTTATACTTTTCAGGTAGCTAGCATTTCTCTATGGACCACACAGTATATAGATTCACATTCAGAAATGGCCTCTTTTAATCACTCTGTTATTTATAGTCACATTTTTTTTTTCTTTTGAAAAACTCATCTAGGCTTGTTCTTCAATGAAGAGTACCTGGTCTCCTTGTGGCAAAGCAGTTTAGAAGGCCATGGCTTTGTTGAATTTCTGGCTGCCACATATTATCCAAAATGGGCTTGGAGAATGTCAGTTGCCGATTGGAGTGAACTTGTAGTGTAAGTAGGATACTCGGTACTTTTCCTTTAAATGCCATTTTATTTTTGTTGGAAGTCTTAGAACATTCTGTTGTCTCATCATTGATTTTTCTCCTGCTTTTTAAAGAAGCACTCCTATAACATTTGTATTTAATTCATTTTGGTTAGGGTTTGCTTGTAGACTTACCAAAACTTGATGGAGAGGAGTACATAATACAAGAAAGAGAAATAGATGAAAGTAGTAAATAAAACAAAGGGCAGGCCACATATGAACTAAAATAACTGTCATATTATGACTTAAAGCCTGCTTCTAGTACAGCTGTACAATTGCACTTACTACTTTTTAATTTTGATGAGTCTGTAAATAATTGGTTTATTGTGACCTCTGTGCCATTAACCCTAACTGCTTATGTTAATCTCTATTTGCAGTGGCTTCCCAGGGCTAGCATCACCATCTTAGCTCCACCTCAGATCATTAGTCACTAGTATCTCAGAAGGAACACACAACCTAGATCCTTCACATGTGCAGTTCACAGTAGGCTTCCAGCTTCTACAAAGCAGAGTTTAAGTTGTAAGGCAAGTGATGAGGAGTGGCCATAGAACAGATGATGAATCAGGGGTTACTCTGACCCCTTCCTTGCCTACTGCTCATCTTTTGCTGTGCAGCCTGATCCCTAGGAGCCATGGACTAATACCAGTCCGTGGCTTCAGTGTTGGGGTCTGCTGCACTAGAAATCATATATTTATGCATTTGTATGAGGGAAATCCTTACTGCCAAAATGTCTTTCAAAGGTAGAGATTTAAAAGGCTCTTGGGGCCGGGAAGATGGCTCTGTGGAATAAGTGCTTCCCTGGCAAGAGCAAGGGCCTGAGTTCAATCCCCGGTTCTGCCAAATAAAAAATTAATAGACAAACAAACATTCTTGAAAAAATATCATAAAACGGAGAATAAAAAAAAGAGACAAATTGAAAGCTAATACATTCCTGAAGAGAGTACCTGTCTTAGCTATTTTTTTCATTGATGAGACACAATATCTAACATCCAAAGTTAAAGGAGGGAAGGCATATTTCAACTCACAGTTCATAGAAGTTTCTGTTCATAGTGGGCTGGCTCCAAGGCAGGGTACATCACAGAGGAGAAGGTAGCAAAGCAGAAAGGAAGCAAAACAGCAAACAGTAAGTGACAAGCAGTGATCCTCCTTCTCTCCCTTATATTTTATCCAGGGCACCTGCCCTTAGGGTGAATATCACCCACACTCAGAGAAGGGACAGCCTTAATTCCAGCTAGAAATATGCAAAATCAACCAGCGGACTACTTTAGAAATCACACCCCCTTGATCTCAGCATCACTCGCTCTAGATCCAGCCACCTCTGAAAAGCACCACCTATGACTGCATAGCGCTTTGTGCAGACATCTAGACACAAGCCATAACAAACTGGATGTCTCTGAAATAGAACTATAAATTTGAATATCAACAACAATGTTCAAGGGAATAAATGGTTCTGGAAGAAAAAAAAGGGGGGGGGGACTTGAGTGTTGTCATATCTCCTGTTTCTTTCTGGGCCTGTCCCAACTCATCATCTCATATCTGGACAGTCCTAGGTTTTCCTAGATCCATATGTTCCAATGCTGCCCTGTGAAACCCCTTCCTCAGGGTGTTGTTTAAAATACAGAGGTGAGTCTTTCTAGGCTCTGGTTCATCAGGGAATGACCATTCTTTCCATGAGGCTGC
>PVKA01014283.1:0-52813 GCA_004027165.1 Ctenomys sociabilis
AAGTGGCATCCACTTCAGTATAAATGCTTCAAACTTATCATTCTTAATAGCTGAGTAATACTCCATTATATAGAAATACCACATCTTTTTCAACCATTCCTCATGTGATGGACATCTTGGTTGTTTCCAAGATTTTGCTATCACACATTGTGCTGCTATAAACATAGGTACACATATATCTCTATGATACAATGTATCCCTTGAGCTGACTATATACATACAAGTATTTGGGCACAATGCAAACATTTCATTCTCCTTTGAAGCAATTCTGACTTAATTCCTGCTCAAGGCTTGTTCTAGAGACTTGAAACTTAAACCTTATTAATAAGATGATCATTTGCTAGCTATGTTTTAACAAAGCCTCTTCTAGAAATTAAAACTATTGTTTTGTTTCCTTAATTCATGATTTATTTTATCATAGGAAATGAATGAAAACGACTGTGAAACTACATTATAAAATAAGGGAAATAGCCTTTCAAGGTCAGTGAAGACTCAGCACATAGGAGAACCTGTACTGTAACATCATGGAACTCAGTTGTGCCCCAAATTTAATCTCCTGATCAAGGAGATTATGGAGCCACAGAGAAAGGCAATTGATGATCTATAGTGCCTGGGGAGAGTCACATGGAGAGAAAACTTTCTCTCAGGCTCTCACAGAGAGCAAACAGGTCAAGCATTGGCTGTAACTCATCCACATGGCTGACACAGACAAAATATCCTGTACAGGGTTACAGGATAAACCCTGAGGGGACTTGACTGACCTCATTAGATACAAAAGTTACATTTTTTGTTATATAGGTCTTGGTTTAGTTTGGTCTTAACCATCCAGCAGAAAAATAAAAACGTGGTATATAAACTAAGGCCATGATAATAAGCTGAGATGTAAATGGTTCTAGTCAACAACTTCATCAGATAATCCACCTTTGTGGACTTCTGGACTATGTTGGAATGTTTTCTTGAATTCAAGCACCTATAATAATTGAATGACAATAGAACACCAATCTTTGACAGGACTAAACAAAAAGAAGGGGATGCAAAAGAAGAACCATTCTGCGTTTGTATAAACAGTACAGTTAGGATAAATATGCAGTACTTTGGCATAATTCTATGAGAAGAAATACATGCACTAATAGTGTTTGGACAGCATAATCTCTCTGCTTTTTGTACTATGGATAACACTAAGAAGACAACAATGTAAAAATACTATTTAAACTGTACTATAATTTAGCTTATATAAAAAAGATATATATACAGCTTATGTATAAAAAAGATACATATACAGCTACATTCTCTTAACTCATTGATCAGAGGCATCTACTGTAATAGTATTTGTACATAGAAGGGGCCAGGGAGATGGCTCAGTGGAATAAGCACTTCCCTGGCAAGCGCAAGGGCCTGAGTTCAATCCCCAGTTCCGCCAAAAAAAAAATAAATAAATAAAATAAAGGATGTCAGAAGCAGTGTGCTGCTAATTTATTGGGCCGGGGAGATGGCTCAGTAGAAGAAGTGCTTGCCGGGCAAGCTCAAGGGTCTCAGTTCAATCCCGAGTTCCACACAAAAAAATGAAAATGAAATAAAATTGTAGGGCTGAGGAGATGGCTCAGTGGAATAAGCGATTCCCTGGCAAGAGCAAGGGTCTGAGTTCAATCCCTGGTTCCACCAAAAAAAAGAAAAAAAAAAATTAGTATTTGTACATAGAGTATTGTGTATGCACCTTACACAGCAAAGAGCCACTACGAAAACAATGTGCAATGTATAAATTGTTGAAACTATCCTACTAATTTGATTTAAAACTGTCTCATTGCTACTTGTTCTTCAATAAAAAAATCTCCTATCTTGAATATGAAAGCATATGGGATATTAGAAAAAAAATTCCCCTTTACCCAAGTAGTGATTTTCACAAGTATGTGTATTTTTCATATTTTGTGCTGTTTTCTTATGTTTGTTTTATCCTGGAAGTAGAACCCAGATTTCACAACTAAATTGAAGAAACAGAAGAAAGTCAGCTGAAAGAAAGTGATGGACAGAAGGTACAGAGTCAGTCTTATCTTCGAGGAAGAGTACTTCTTCAGAGATATTTTCAGTGTGGAGTGAGGTTAGGGTAGCTTCTGGAACTATTTTATCAGCATGAGTTTCTTTATCTCTGTGTTGAATATTTTGTGTAAGCTATTTGGGAAGCCAGGGAAGAGAAAGAACTCAAGATAGGAGGAAGAACTCAAAGTCCACATATCAGTGTGATTCAGAGACTTTGAAATTCACACAAATAATGAGAAGATCATTGTATTTTCCAGACTGTGGATAGGTGAATAAATCCAATTTGTTTAAATGTCAAAGAACACAGACCTTGGGTATAACTGTGTCACATTACACTGACTTATGTCGTATATATCATAAACCAGTTTGAGCCTCTGTAATATTTTCCTCAGCTTCATAGATCTTTACACTGATTAGATATTTCTGAGTCTTTTGAATACTGAGGCACCCAACATTTATTTTGAGAATATACTGTGGATAACAGTCATGGAGAATGGGCAGTTTAAGTAGACAGAACTCTTCTAATATGAACAAAGATTTTGGTAGAGAATGTTCTATAACTCCACCAAATGATACATATAAGCATGAAAGGGACACATAAAATATTGTGGATGTTTAGAAGAGGGAGTAATGCTTAGGAGATTGTGACACAAAGGACAGAATTTGTATTAAGACCTAAAAGATAGGAACCATTTGAGGATATGAGAATATTGAGGTGACAAAACATTCATCTTATACCAAGTATGGTATACGAAATGATGTAAGATATAGTATAAATAAAATATATAACACTAATAAGTGATAGATAGTAGAAGTGGGGAGGGTACATCCTTCCCATAGGGTAAGGGAATCAAGACATAAGGGGAGGAGAGAGAAGAAGGACAGAAAGGGAACAAAAAAGTAAGCTGCATTGGGTACTGGTACCAACTTCACACAGGGAAGGTAAATACCTTCCTTTTCATTTAATTAAGAGTGTTCTATGTGCTAGTATGTGGTCTATTTTGGTGAATGTCCTGTGTGTAGCTGAAAAGAATGTGTATTCTTCTGTTACTAGCTGTGAAGGTCTGCCAAGTCAATTTCTTCACAAGATGGGTCAAGTTCTGCCATTTCTTCACTAATGTTTTGCCTAGTTGAACAATCTCAAAATTTCTTCACTATTGGTGGGAGTGCAGTTCCCCTCCTAGATATTTTTCCAGAAGAACTGAAAACCGCATACCACAGCAATGTATGTGAACTCAGATTTATAGCAGTGTAATTTGTCATAGCCAAATCCTGGAAACAACCCAGAAGCCCATCAACTGAAAAATGGAAAAATATGTGGCATTTTTACACAACAGAGTATTATTCAGTGATAAAACAAGATAAATTTAAGTCCTTTGTTGGTAAGTGGATCAACTATAGAATATACTTTTACGTGAAACAAATCAGACCCACATGAGCTAACATCACATTGTCTTCTTAGTTTTTGAACTTGAAATGGAAAACTGGAATCTGAAAAACACAATAGATCCTGGGCAAATGGGAATGAACTCATTCAAAAAGACAGTTACTGAGTTGAGGAGGACAAGAGAGGGAGTGGGGAAAAGATTCATCCCTGTATGTGAACAGGATGGTTTGCACAAATGTACTGCACATGTCTGCTAGTCTATGAAAAGGAGCAGATAATACTCAATTTGTTTTTCTTCTTTTATAATTGTTTGTACATTTTCTCTTCTTAATTTGTTTCTTCCATCTTCCAATTTTACATGTATATCTGATAATATGAATAACTGGTTGGAAGACAGCATTGTATATTACCACAAATAATCTGAAGTTCATTCAAATTTGTTGAGTGAAATTCTGCATCAGTTATACTTTTTGTCTTTAACTCTAATTTGTATTGTATTTAAAAATTAAAATTAGATTAAAGCATCTGCTTAGGCAGATGTAGGGACTGGAGTTCAATCCTTAGTGTACAGTGCTGGCCCCACCCCCAGCACATGCTAAGAGGGCAACTGAGATTGGGCATGGTGATGTGCACCTGCAATCCCAGCACTTGGGAGACTAAAAACAGGAGGTTCACTGTGAGTCCATTAAGTAAGACCCTATAGGTCCTGGACTAAATACATGAAAAAATTAAAAATTAAAAAAAGAAGTCAACACTGTCAGTCTTACCATTCTTCTCTTGGACAAAGAGTACTTCTTTATATCTGACTTCACTTTGGAAAGGTTTAGGGAAGCTTCTGGAACTACTTTAGCAATACAAAAACTTTACCTGTTGCTGTATATTTTGCATAAATTGCTAGAGATCCAAGACATAGCCCTTAAAGATTTCAGAAGAGCCCTACTTTTCCTTTCTCAACTATGGGCACCACCCCTGATACAGCTGTTGAAATAGACTTATAGAAGTCATTTGTGATACCATTTTCCTTTTATTTTATTTTATTTTTTTCCACTTATTGAAATTTTATATTATTTTATTTTGAAGAGCAAAAGCAAGAGCAGAAACTAGAAATACACAGAAACAGGGTGACATGGAACAATACACATATTACATATTTTCAAAACAACAGCTGATTAACAATGATTGATATATTATGCATTTTTATCCTCAAATTGGTTACTCAGGTCTATTTTATTTGATACTGGGGATTGAACTCAGGAGCTTGCATTCTACTGAGCTATCTCCCCAGCCCTGAAATCTGTTATCCAGATTAATACATATAGTTATGTAAGATTGGCCATATGATTGAATATTATACCACTTGCTTTCAGAAAATAAGAAATATTTATTCTTGTTTCTCTTTTCCTCATGGTCCTCTACGTGTGTACCATATCTAAGGTCAAATCAATTATTAATATGCTAGCTTTTATATAAATTCTTTAAAAAGTTTAAAAAATCCCTATTTTTTTTTACAAGAAAAGATTCTCTCTACAACTTTTAACATGACTGAGGAACAGAGACATGGCATCAATTAGGAATGAAAACAGTATCTACTGATCTATCCTTTATGTGGTAATCAATGATGTACATTATTTCCTTCCTCTTTTCCTTCTCCTGATTTAGCATATGAGGAAATCCTTTAGTGCACTGGAAGGTGTAAAGGAGGAAATAAGAAGGCAATAGAAGGTGTGACGTTGATGTTTAAATAAAGAAGGAAACTATTCTCCAGTGACATACTCTCCTCCTTCACAACTTTTTCGCCACGCTGTCTTAGTAAAGATTCCTTCTAGTCAGAAGTCAGTCAGTGTGCATTTGTGTTCGGCTGCATTGGCCCCTTAACAACATCATGGTAATCCTTCCTTCTAACTGACCCAGCTCTATCCATGAATTTTCATGTAGGGGCTCTGAATAGTGCATAGGGGAACAATTTCCTAGAATAGTCCTTCCAGAGCTACCTACATCAGTAGTGAAAGATTTCGGGGTACTTCTTTCCAAGGCTGGCAAAAATCAAGTGAAAAGAAGAGCATGGCAGACACAACATCTGAGCCAGTTGGTCTCAATCCACTACCATTACCGTTCACTTTCAGAAAACAACAAAGCACCGTATGTGCCAAATGGATGACATATGCTTCATACCTACACTATTCGAGAAAACAGACATTACACTCAGGAAGACAGAAACAAGCAAAATACAAAAGTGAAATTAAAAAAAAAAACAAAGGAAAAATATATTAAGATGTACACAAACAAACACAAAACTGTCAACCTATTTAAAGTCTACAAGATGACACCTTCCTCACTTCCTAATAGCCATCAATCACTGCATGGTCAATCACCCATGTTTCTTGACAAAGAGATGGGAGACAAGAACTAAAATCATTCATTTCATTTGCAGCCCATTACTTCCCTTTCACTTTTCCTGTCACCACAAGGCAAGTCTCAACACAACGGGAGAAGATCAGAGGAACATTCCTTGTGGGACATTGAGAAATGAAAGCTTCGTACTTTACGTTTGAAACACAGATGGACATCTTTCTAAAGTCCCCATTCCATTACAGACTTGCAATCAATATCAGGGCCAAAATGCAGACTACAGAAGCAGCTTTGACCTGATACCCTTTACTTTATGTCCACGGCCAGTCAGGCCATCATGCAGTTGACAAATGACTCTGCACACAGTCTTCTGCTATGCTGATACATCATGGCCCTCATGCTTTCTGCTGCAGCTCTGAAGACATAGCACATGAGTCACAATCCTACTTCTAGTTAATCCAGCATGCAACAATAGCAAATGCCTCTTGCCTGGATTCAAGGATCCTATGCGGCCATCCCAGGAATGAATATTGTCATTTGATTCATGAGTGATGAATTTGAAATCCTGGTTTCTTTCTCCACAGAATAAATGGCCAATGCAATATTGGCAATGAGGAAGTTCCTACAAACTTCTGAATCAACTTTGATGTTCCTTTTCCCTTGTGCCTTTCCCAATCCTCGAATCAATAATTGGGATGTGACAGTCTCCGTCAGGTAGTGATTTAGCATATCATGATCTCTTTCGATCAACGCATAAAGACGAGTGTATATCTCAAATTAAAAGTGTATCATACTCCGCTTGCAATTGATCTTGCAGACCAAGATCTGTGGCATTTTATAGCTCCCTCATGTAACCAGCAATGCGAGCCCCTTGAGAAATACCAGGACCAACATAAATTTCCAAGGTACCATGAATTCTGAGACACATCAATCATTTCCCAGCCGGAGATTATGAAGAACTGACAATAATCCTCTCAATCTCTGAAAGGAAACTATGACTGACATCATCTTAGAGGACAATGTGGATTCCAATGCAATCCAGGCAGTCAAGATATGTCTACCTTCCCAAAGATTCCTACTTGGAGATCATTCTCATCAATGCTAGAATTTCCAATTTACTGATTCTGATACTTCTATAGCATAACACTTGGATATATCTCACCATAGTGTAAAGATCCCACCTGTGACAAACCCACAGCTTTCTGTTCCAGAAAACTGTAAGGACAGGTCCTCACATGGTATTATGACAGACGGACCTCCTCCCAATGCTCAGCAGCATGAAATATGATCTGGCATTGAAGATATCAAGACATTCGTGCTTCGCATTACATTGGGAGCACAAGGTGTGTTTGAGCATGTCTTTCCTTTTGTATCCTGATATTTTGCCAGACCAAACTCCAACTGCTTCAGCGTGTTCTGAAACATGACATGGCCTCGAAGCTATTAAGAGATGCACTCTTGGCATCACATTGGAAATGCAAAGTATGTTTGAGTTTCTTCCCTTTTGTAACCTGATATTTTGCCACACCGAACTCCAACTGCTTCAGCACATTCTGAATAATGATGTGACCTCGAAGCTATCGAGACATCCATGCTTTGCATTACATTGGAAACACAAAGTGTTCTTGAGAGAGTCTTCCCTTTTGTATCCATGTCAAAGATAGATGCTGGCATATTGGTTCCTTTCCCATCTTCTCTATAGTCCTTATTTTCAAACATGTGTTTGCAATCATTCACAATGATCAGCTGTGTTTTCTGATTATGACCAATGCATTTCTGGATCTTGACCAAGTGAAGAAGAACGCAAGGACGTAGTTTCTGTTGATTATATCCGAGTGATCAAACTGTCTTTCTGTTCAGTTCCAGAGCTCATGCATATTGGTGTTGAAAATCCTGTTGATTTAAGAATTTTCAGGGCTTGGAATTAGAGACATTGTGATTAAGCTGTATTAGCATCCACAGTAGCAGAAGGCACTGATAATTTTCCAGAAGTGCTCTTGCTCCAGTCTCTCCTCCTCTGAGCTGTGAGCCGCTTCTCACAGTACAGGATGGTGTCCTTACCCAGGAGCCAGGTGAAAAAGTGCGCATCCACAGCCTCACAGGCAGGCCCTTGGACCTTTCCTGGGTGGGTGGCAGCGGGTGCTGCCATGTATGCATTGCTATCCAACCCACAGCTCAGCTCCCTTGGGTCTCCCCCGCACTCCCATTTTCCTTTTATTATGCACTAAAATATATCCTTGTTCTCTCCACTGCTTCCCATCTTCAGCTGATTCTGAACCTCTCATGTGGAATGCCAATAGTTTCCTAGCTAATTTTTTGATAATAACAATCTTAAGTTTTAACATTTTTTTCCACAATGGTTGCACCAGTCTACATTCCCACCAGCAGTGGAGGAGGGTTCCTGTTTCTCCACAGCCTCTCCAACATTTGTTGTTGGTTGATTTCTTAATGATAGCCATTTTTTCTGCAAGGAGGTGGTATCTCAATGTCGTTTTAATTAGCATTCCATGAATGGCTAGTGATGTGGAGCATTTTTTCATGTATTTATTAACTTATTGTATTTCTTCCTCTGAGAAGTGTGTGTTTATCTCAGATGCTCATTTTTGGACTGGGTCTTTGAATTTGGGGGCCTTAATGTTTTGTTGTAAATTCTAGATAAAAGATCTTTTTCTAGGTGCTTATTAGTCAATGATATTTTCCCAATTTTTGGGTTGTCTTTTCACTCTTGGCTCTTTTTTTGAACATGCAAAATCTTTTCAATAAGAGGAGGTCCCAGTTGTTAATTCTTTCAAGCATTTTGTGTGCAGTTTGATTTTTGTTAATGAACTCTTTGCCAATGTCTATATCTTCAGGATTTCCACGTACTTTCTTTTCCAGTAGATTGGGTGTTTCTGTTTTAATGTTTAGATCTTTAATCCATGTCAACTTTACTTTAGTGCATGGTAATAGACCTGGGTCAAGTTTTAGTTTTTAGCAGGTAGAGAGCCAGTTTTTCCAGCATCATTTGTGATAGAAGCTATCTTTTTTCCCATGAGTATGTTTCCCCTTTGTCGAAGATAAGATGGCTGAGTGTGTTTGTAGTTTCTTATGCATCTTCTAATCCATTATATTGATCCTCAGATATATTTTTTGCCAATACCATGCTGATTTTATCACAGTAGCTTTGTAGTATAATTTTAAGTCAGGAATTTTAATGCCTTCTGCCTTGCCTTTGTTACCCACAATTGCCTTTGTTATTCTAGGTTTTTTTCTGTTTTGAAATAAATTTTGAGTATGATTTCTCTAGATCTGTGAGATATGTTGGTGTCCTCAGTTTTTCTTTTTAACACTTGGTTCTTATTAGCTTTAAAAGTCTAATTGAAATCATATAGGTCTGTAAATACATACAGTTATTTGTCATTATAATATTCACAAGAAAAATCTGTTGTCTTACCACAGAGCACAAGTTGAACATGATCTGATTCCTATGTTTAGAGATTTCCTGTCATGCTCCCGTATTATATTTTAACATTGTTTTGCTTGCTGTTGCAGAACCTTGTGAATCTTTTCCCACTTTGCAATCTTTGCATTTGTTACCTCTTTGTTTGACCTGCAGTACTTTTGTTACTTTATTGTTGGAGGTTCTGTTTCACACTTTAGTTGGTTTGTTCCATCTTATCCCTCAGATTTACCTTCCCAGATGATTTTTGTCTAACGTGACCACCTATCTTGTGTACTTCTGATTTACATAGGAATGTAATAAAATGTCAAACCAGAACACAGACTAAGTGGTTTAAGCAAAACATACTAACAGGTATAATTTATGTTTCTGCATTTTAAGTATGAGGATAAGATGTCCACAGAACGGGTTCTTGGCAAGAAGCTGTTTCCCAGCTTCTCACTAGGGGCTCACATGCATTCTTCCATATATATATATATATATATATATATATATATATATATATATATATATATATATATATATATAACAAGAACAAAAAATATTGCTTGATAAAGGCATTACCCTCCTATGACCTCATCTACATCTAATTCAGTCCCATAGCCTTCAGTATATTCACCCTGGAGAAGGGTAAATCTATCAGGCTTTTAGTACTGCATGTGACTATGACATCAAATGTTTAAAAGTTGTTCTGTCCATGATCAATTGTCATAATTTTCTCTCTCTGAGAAAACCAATCTTTCTCTTCTTAAAAACGATGACTATTTTGTTCATATTTGTTAAATTACTTACCTTTGGATTAAATTATAGCTGCTATATTTTATCTATATTTAAATCTAAGAAGCTCAGACAGTTGCCTGACTTGTAGGAATTGTTCACTAATGATTTTAATAGTTAACAAAGGAATACTATTTGCAACAAGGAAGAAACTTGTGAACAGCCTCTATAGCACAGCTTTTGGTGTGAATAGGAAGTGGTGTTGCTTTTTTTTTTTTTTTGTGCAACCGGGGATTGAACTCAAACCCTTGTGCTTGCCAGACTGAGCTGTCTCTCTTGTCCCAGTGTTGCCTTTTATGGAACTGAAGAACTCATGAAAAGCTCATTGGGAAGGGACACTCACAAGCGAAGTGTGAGGTATGCAAGTAGACACAATAAATTGTGACACAGAAATTTTAGAAATAGATGATAGTAAGAGAAAGGAGCTGTATATCTATTCCAACTATTATATGTATATATATTTTTCTTTTTCTCACAACAAAATGATTCTCTACATCCCCCATTTTTGTTTTATTTTGTTTCATCATAGATGGATGTTCCATTGCAGTTAGAGAAGCTGTATTTGAGAAGTCTTTAAAGGGCTTTTTCATACTTCATGCCAATTCAAAGATAGTAGGTACTCAAATTCAGGAAAATGACCCAATATAGTCCAATAGTCCATAATAGAAGGGACTTATCAATACAACTGTCAATTTTCAGAAGTTCATTGAGAAGAAGTGTTTATACTAATATTGTTTAGGTAAGACATCATGTCTACGTCTTGTCCTTTAAATAACTACTATGAAGACAACAATATGCAATGTATCAATTATTGTAACTATCTTACTGACCTGTTTTGAAACAGTTTCACTGATATTTTATATTTTTTCTCATTAAAATAAATAAAAAGAAAAAAATACAAAAATGAAAGAAAGAAAGAAATACGTGGTACCATAGTGATGGGAGTAAATAAAACATGTTCCTCTTCCTGGTGTTTGCCACTTAGGAGCTTTGGCTTCTATGTGTGCTGGTAAGCATCGTGGGGCTGTAATACAGATAACATCAGTTAAAATTTTAAATCTTCTTTCTCACTGGATCCTAGGCTCCTTGAATAACCTGATCAGAAGTGAAGGTCTGAAGTGTGTGCATCAGGATTTAAGCAGCAAATAGACAGGCCACTGAAACAGGTTATATAAGGGATCATATCAAAAGTGTGGAAAGGTTAACAAAAATCAATGGATAAAGCACTGTACATTCACTGTACATTCATCATAGATGGGTAGGTACAGCTTGGCAGGAATCAGTGGGTAGCATGATGGAAGGAAGTTGCCTGAATGTAAATACATGATGCTCAGCAGAGAAGTTCTCAAAAATGCCTTGTTTCAATTTAGTGGTATAAGGGAAAGATATTTCAAACCTTTAAGATACTGGAGATGGTTGTTTGCTTTAATACAAAAGCATGAATTTTAAGAAAAGAGGTTGAGCAGAATATATTTATTGAGGGAAAGAAAGCTTTTTCTGAGAGAGGGACAGAAGGGGACCTGAATGGGTTGCCAAAGAACCTGTGTTTACTAGACATTTTTATAAAGCAAATTCACAAGGTGAGGCAGATTCGGGCTGGGAAATGTGGGAACTCACAAGGCGGACATCAGGTGGGACAAAACTGTGGTCAACCAATGAGATTAAAAGCAGAATTCTTCAGTTAAAATTAATTTTGGATCAAATGGGGAAGACAAGGGGACATTAATACAGAAAAGGGGCTCTTCCTGTAGGTGGTTGAGTTAGTGACACCTTTTTGATTTCTCAATGTGATAGAAACTTATTTAGGTTATCAAGCCCTGATGTCTATCTTTAGGTAGGTATGCTTTATTTTTTTTTATCTTTTGTCTTGTGGTCTGGCCCACAGTGGGAGTGTCTGTCTCTCCCAGGGTCGTGAGGGAACTTGTGTTCTATCCTGGCTCATTTATGTGCAATGCAGTTCATAAAACCCCTTTAAGGAGATTCCAGTGGGAGAAGGTTAATGAAGTTCAGGCCAAGAAATATAACAAGCAAATCCCTTGGTCTGCAGCTTTAGAAGATTACAGGACCATTGTTATTTTTATTTGTTACTTCTCTTAGGACAATGTCAGGAGGCACAGACCTGGGGTGTTGCCCAAGTGCAGGTGCTGTGAAGAGTGATCTCTGAGCCCAGGTCATGATATTCCTACTAGACTCACACTTTGCCAATTCCAAACTCAGTGCTTTTGACTAAACACTATTACCTTCTTTACTGTGCATCACCTATTCCCTTCTCTTTACTGTCATGGTGTTACCATGCAGGGGATCTGACAGATTCCAAGTTCCATACAGCAAACAGAACTGCAAGGCACACATGTGACACTGAGGGAAAATTAGCTAAGAATTTTAAGGTCACATTCAGAGAAATGGTGCTGATAGAACAGGAATACTCCATACCACACAGGTAGATCATGTTCTCAGGTTTGACAGTAAGAGAAGACAATGGGTGGCCTGTGCTTTAGTCTGGGGTTCTAGTGAATGCTTTCAGGGTAGTGCTCAGGCTCAAGTAGGAGGAGGGAAAGTATTAGGGAGGGGTAGTGGGAGAGTGCTTCTTGAGATCAAGTTGGTGATGAGGAGTGAATTCTGGGCCCCCAATATTCTGGCTGAACTAGTGATTTCCAAAATTATTTCATCCTTTCCATTCTCCTTCTGCTAGATAAAAGATTTAAATGAGATGATCCTTATAGTGAGATTTGATGTAGTAGGCAAGTTTTTATGATTACTTGTCAAATACAATAATAAAATAACCAAAGAGAGGTAGTTAAACACTAAGGGAGTATGAAAACAATGCCAATTGTTTGTTGGAATAATGTGGATTTCTAAGGAAATATTCAGTAAGAAACCTCCAATGTTAAGACAATACCAAATTTATCTCCATGGAAATGGATAGAGTGTGTGATGTTTTCTCAGTAAATGGAATCCAGAGTTTTGTGCACAAGGAACAAAGAATTTCAAGTAATACGTGCACCAGTAAAGCAAAGAGGCATCTATATTTATTGAAGTTAACTGGGAAATTGCACTCAAAGCAAGCACATTTTCTCTAGCAGAAACAAAAGTGGCAGAAGTGGAAAGGGACTTGGCTTGGGGCATCAGGGAGAAAATGGAATGAATGGAGGCAACTTAGACTTTGGGCTTTAAAATGTCTCTCATTGGGTTTTTCAGGACATGATTGGCACTATGATAGAGAACTGAGACATCTCACCTGCATCCACTGTACATGGTCTTCCCTCAGTTCACTCAGTTTTAATTACATGTATGACATGCAGCTCATATGTATGAAGCACGACAGAGGTCTGAGTGAAGAAAGGGTATGCCAATGTATGTAACCCATGCGTGCCCTGGCCTAGACCTTCAGCAGCTTCCTGGGCCTTTGTCATTCTTGTTCCTGTCTCCTTTAGTGTTCCTTTCTTGGAAACTTCTAGTTTTCTTCTACAGGAGGTTTATAGGTTCTTTCTGTCCTGAGTAAAGAACTGGTCAAAACAAGCACAAATGGTTCCACAGGTTTATTAAAGATTGGAAAATAAACAGGCTCTTCAGAGTGAATTCAAGTCAAGTGAAAGTAGGAAGAGAAGTAACCCACACGCTCTGAGTACAAGCCACTGCCTAAGTGTGAACACAATGGCAAAACCTCAGTGTAGACTGTTGTGTATCATCCACTTCTCAGGCTAACCTCAAGTCAAGATCATCCTATTGAAATCCTGCCCTAGTTCTTCTGAGAGGTACATGTGCATGGCTGTGGGCACTATTCTGCCCAAGTGTCCTGGGGTTTTGTAATGGATGGGTCACACCTACTTCCCCAGCCAGCTTTGCTGCATTCTAATCTCCTGTCTTATTAGGACAAAGGAAGAGGAATGGTGCAGGTGCTGGGATGTTACCTAATTTAAGGTGAATGCAGAGGTAGAAGTTCCTGGGCCCCAGTTGTACTATCAATATTAAAGTGGTTGTGTTGCCATGTGTACTTCATGAATTTATACTGCTTTTCTTTCTTTTTGGCAGAACCAGGGATTGAACTCAGGCCCTCGTACTTGCCAGTGAAACTCTTATTCCACTGAGCCATCTCCCTGGCCCGTATACTACTTTTCATTGGATGATTTATTACATGTGCAATGAGGCTACTGAGCTCATTAAATACATAGACATTTCAAAGTTTAAATTTCATTCTAAGTTATTTTTGTATAGACAGTAGTTTTTGTATAAATTGAAGTTCTTTGTCTGCAAAAATTGAACAATAAATTTGAAGACAAAAGGAGGAATTCAGCAGAGTGTTTATTAGAAATAATGATAAGAAAAGAAACAACTCGTGGTGAACATCCACTAAGAGGGGCTTGTGAAGAGCAATCAGATGTGTCTTCTTTGTTTTGACCTCATATATCAGAATTTGTCTTAAACAGGTGGCTTTGTGGGCTTGGAGTTTAAAAATGAGTCATTTAACAAGTTCATAGGAAATTGAGTTCAAAGGAAACTGGTTACTCTGCAGTTTTAAATTTTCCCAAGTCCAGCCCAGAGGTTTGAGAAGAGTTGTCAACTGACTTAGCACACCTTCTTCCCAGGAGGAGAGATCTTGCCTCATTTCTTAATGGTGGGCTATTTTCTTTTTATGACCTTATTATTCTGCTGCTTTGTCTACTCATGATAATAGAGCTAAAACTGCTACAATTATATTTTTTATAGTTTTTGAATTATATTGATTTTTGTGGATGTCTTGTGATATTGGAGGATCTAAGAGATTTGTGGATCAAACAGTATTTGGGAGTTCTTAACTACAGAAATGTCTCAATATTTTCTCACACATACTGATGTGAGTAGAAAAAAAAAACACATTGCTTTTCCTTTATACTCATAGAGTAGTTTACTTCTGATGCTAAGATGTGCATTTTCGTCATGCTGATCGTGTCCAGTTGCTCAGCATATCAAATGAATGTTCTATAATCCCCTTATTATACTATGAAATTAATTGCACAAGTTGAGAGTGTAACCCTGTAAGACCAGCCTCCATCAGCAGAGTCCCTAAATCATTCACATTTTTGTCTGACTTGGCTACAAATTGAAGGTTCTTGTTGAAGTAGGAGATTAGGGTGTGGTAGACTGGGTGGGAAAGAGGACATGACTTATTAATATCCCAGGACACAACCATGGAACAGTTTCTGAAACCATCTGCATGGAACCAATCTAAAAGTGCTGACTTCAGTACTTCTCACCAGAATGTGAGCAAGTTTTGATAGGATGACGTAGACTTGACATCAGCCTGAGGATTAGGGGACACAAAGCAACAGCCACACTGAACTCTCTGCTACAGGGCGGTCTCTTTCTGGTCCTCAGGCTATAGTGTAATGCTTTGGTTCATCAATGCTTTGTTCATGAACAATTCTTTTTACAAACAAAGGTTTTTTGAAAAATTTTGTTTCCTTTTCAGGTTTAATAATATATTGTCTGTGATGGTTCATGGAACTTAGGGAAATGTCTATATGTATTGTATATTGTACATGATATGATAAAGGATACAGATAATTAACCAGATAAAAAAAGTACAAAGGAAGGAGCTAGAAGTGAGCTGATGACAATACTTCTACTGAAGAGTTCCATTGAATTCTTCCTGGAATGGCTGAATATGAATGATTTCACTAATCTAGCAGCTTTCTGAACCCCATGAAGATCCCTGGATCTTCATGGATGCCTCAAAACTAGGAAAGATGGGCTGTGTGCTTTCCTCTTCCCCAGAGGATGGAAAATAGGACTGAAAGTTCCAAGTTTCTAACTATAACTTGATCCTTCTAAAAATGTGTCCACACCATGAAGTTATCAATAGATCCCTTCATAAGAAGAGAAGATGTTCATATTACCCAGGAAATGCCAAGGGTATAAGGAGCTCTGTGTAAGGTAATTCTCTCACCTAGGAACTTGTAAGCATTTTAGAAGGGACAAGAAACTAGATATGTGTTTCTTATTACGTTGTGATAAATCATGGAAAATTTTCAGAATTCGACCAACAGTAAAATTCTTAGGTCTGTATACCCACTCTGCATTTTTTAGCCCAGTGATACAAGATACATTATTAAGCTCTGTGAGGATAAGTTGTTAGGCTTTTGTGAAAACAAAATTATACAAGGTATATAACTTCTCAGTGATCAGCACACTTAGCATTGTGACAAATCAAGTTACAATGCTGTGAACAGGCCTGCCATGGTGTCACCTAGTGGAAGCAATTGGCCTTCTCAGGTTTAAAGGATCTGTTCCTGACAGCCAGCAGGAAATAGAGACCTCACGCCCACAGCGGAGAGAAGCTGAGTTTTGCCCGCCGTCACACAATCCTGGAAGAACCTGAGGTTCAGAGGATAATGGCAGCTGGCCAATATCTTGATTGCTTTCAGCCCCCTGAGATGCTAAGCAAAAGACTTACTAAGCAGTACCTGGAACCCAGCCCAAGAAAATGGTAAGAAAATAAATAAATGTTGTTGTATGCAGCAGTTGTGTGAATTCTGCAGATGACTTCTGCTGACTAGCAGTGCCCTCGGGACAAGGAGATACACCGGGCTGTCATCCCAGCTCACTCAGAAATGGGCTGCAAGGCACAGTGGCACTTCTCTCTGCTTGTCACATAGACGTTCACATGTGATGGTGAGAATGGTGTAACAAGAAGATGCTCAAAGCAGCTGCGTGCTAGGCCTGGAGTCACCCTACACAGTTCAGACCCATGAGCCTCCTTTATAGAGGGGACTCCTTTTACCTTAGAGTCCCAAATAAATTTACTTCTAGGTTTCTTTGGAGACTGACCAGAGAATTTCACAGAAGTCTAATCAACTGGAAAACACAAGTCAAAAATCTTTTCTGAAGAATGTTGGGCTTTAGCAAATAAAGATATTGCATTGTTCATTATGCTTTTAATTTATTACTATTAGTTATTATGAAAACTTAAAAGGGTTAGCAGGATAGCTCAGCAGACTGAAGCACCTGCTTAGGCAGAGTGCAGCAACTAGGATTTGATCCCCAGTACGCCACACCGGCTCCGCCGCGGGGTGTGCAAGTTGGCAAATGAGACTGGGCCTGGTGGAGAGGGCCTGTAATTGCAGCTGGCGGGAGGCTGAAAACAGGAGGATCACTGAGTCCGATCTACACAGTGAGACCCTGTAGGACCTGCACACTCTTACTACAAACATTAAAAAATTGAATTTATACAATCAATTGCACAGATTTATTTATACTTTTACACTAAAAGATTTATATTCTACTTTTCAAATTTTCTCATCAGTTATTTTCCCTGGTATTGCTGACACTTCTAATATAATTCTAGTGTACATGAAAATTATATATATATATATATATATATATATATATATATATATAATTTTATTTATGTTTATAGCTTTTAATTTATTTATTTATTTCATATAGGGTCTTGCCATGTAGCGTGGACTTTCAGCGATCCTCCTGTCACAGCCTCCCTGGTGCTGGGATTACAAGCATGTGCCCGCATGCCTGGTTTCAGCAGTTGGCTCAGTGGCACAGCATGCACTACTGGGGATGGACCCTGGGTCCTTGTGCTTACCACGAAGGTGCTTAGACCACAGTGATGTTTCGCCAGGCTCCCTATGTATATATATATTCAATAGGAAATGAGGAAAATGTTGTACATATTTGTTAAAATACACAAAATACTCTATTTTTAGGTATTTTGCTATGTATATAGTGCGTACATAATTTTCATTGCCTACATCATTTTGTTAGACTTCCATTGTAGATTTTTTTAAAGACAAAAACAGTTTTTTTCACAGTTCAGCATCTTTAGCCTGTGGTGAGGCCCAGCATCCTAGAGCATCATTTTTGGCAGTACATGGTAGAATATGCATGCTCACCTTGTGGCAGTTGAAAAACAAACACAGTAGGCAGGAAGGAGCTGGGTCCTCAAATCTGCTACCAAGATGCCTCACTAATGACCTTGCTTCCCAGAGTACTCCCAGTTTCCTCCTCCAGATTCCACCGCTTCTCATTTGTGTTGTGGCCAGGAGCCCAAGCCTTTAACAAATGGGTCTGCAAGAGACAGCAGGCCTAACCTCTAACAGCATTGTGTATTGCTTTCACACACACACACACACACACACACACACATGCATGCAAGTGCACACACATGTATACATGTACATATGCACGTGCATGCACAAAAATACACAAAGAATTTCACTTAAATTTTCTTCTTCAGTCTATGAACAACAGAGCTGTATAAACACAAGTAAATTCTATTTTAATTTTTTAAAGACAAAAAATTAGAATTAAAATAAAAATTACAACTGATATAGAATTTCACTTAACAAATTAATACAAATTTCACAGTATTTGTTATAATACATAGTGCTGTCTTCAAACTGGTTATTCATATCACCAGATATATCATATAAAATTGGAAGAAGAAAGAAAAAAGAAAGAAATGTATAAGAAATTAAGAAGACAAAAAGTAGAAAAATTGAAAAAAGGAGATAACACCAAGCATTAATTGCTCCTTTCCTTAGACCAACAGAAATGCACATCCTACTTACATACCTAGATAAATCTCTTTCCCTACTCTCTCTCCTATCCTTCTCCTTAAACCAGTAACTCTTTCCTTTTGAGTAAGTTCATTTCTTTTTCCTAATGTCTGCAGAAACCTTCAGATTCCATTTTTCTCCTTCAGGTTCACTTACTAAGGAACAATATGATGTTTGCACATGTAGGTCTGATTTATTTCACATAAGAGTATGTTCTCTAGTTGAACTATTTACTGACAAAAGACACAAATTTATCCTGTTTTATAGCTGAATAATACTGTTGTGCTAAAATAACACATATTCTTCATCCATTCTTCAGTTGATGAACATCTGGGTTGTTTCTAGGATTTAGCTGTCACAGATTGCACTGCTCTAAACCAGGGAACAAATATATTGCTGTGGTATGAGGTTTTTAATACTTCTGGGAAAATACCCAGGAGAGGAATAGAAGGCTTGAGTGGGATCTCCAATCCTAGCTTTTGAAGGAATCTCCACACTGATTTCCATGGTGCTCGTAGCAGTCTTCACTCCCACCAACAGTGAAGAAGGGTTCCTTTTTCTCCATAGCTCCTCCAGCATTTTTTATTGGCTGACTTCTTGAAGTTAGCTACTCTTTCTAGGATGCAATAGAATCTCAGTGTTGTTTTAATTTGCATTTCTTGAATCACCAGTGAAGTTGAACAAAATTTCATATATTTGCTTTCCATTTATATTTCTTCCTCTGAAAATAGTATATTCATCTCAGATGATGCCTATTTTATTGGATCTTTTAATTTGGGGGAACAGACTTTTAAAAAAATATTTACATGTTCTACATAGAAGGCTTTCATCAAAGGGATAGTCAGCTATAAATCTTTTCCAGTTTGTTACTTTTCCTTTTACTCTGTTGGATATTTGCTTTCAAGTGAAGAAACTTTTCAAAAAGTCAAGATGCCAGTTGTGAATTCCTTGATGTATTTTCTGTGTAGTTTGCTTTATTTTATGAACTCTGTACCACTCCTATGTCTTTAACATTTCTACCACATTTTCCTTCAGAAGATTTAGTATTTCTGTCTTAATATTTAAATCTTTGATCCATTTTGACTCTGACTTTGTGCATGGTAAGAGGCATGAGTCTATTATTACACTAGCTTTATAGTGTAATTTGATGTCAGGGATTGTGATACCTCCTGCCTTTCCTTTGTTTTCCAGGATTACTTTTGATATTCTGGTCTCTTCTGGTTCTAAATGAATTTGAGGAATGTTTTCTCTAGCTCTGTGAAGTATACTAATGGAATTTTAATCATGACTGCATTGACTCTGTATATCAATTTTGGGAATATAATCATTTTCACAATGTTGATTTTTCCTATCCAGTAGCATAGAATATTTTTCCATTTTCTCAAATCCTTTTCATTCGCTGCAGAGTACTGTAATTTTCACTGTAGAAGTCTTTTATGTCATTTTTAGGACTGATTGCTAAGTATTTAATTTTTTGGATCTTATTGTGAAAGGTGTGGCTTCCCTAACTTCTTTCTCAGTGGGTTCATTATTGTTTACACAAATGCTACTGATTTTTTGGATGTTGACTTGTATTCTGCTACATTACTGAATTTTGATATTAAATCTACAAAATTTTAGGTGGTGTTTTTCGGTTCTCTCTATACAGTATCTATTCATCTGCAACTAATGATTTCACTTCTTTTTATAATCATTTTTTTATTTTACTTCTCTCTGTCTCTGTCTCTGTGTCTCTCTCTCCTTTTCCACCTACTCTCTTACCTAATTGTTCTGGTTAGTGTTTCCAGAACTATATTGAATAGGAGTGGAGATAATGAATATCTTCTCTTGTTTGTGATTTTACATTATAGGCCTTCAGTTTTTGCCCATTTAGTATGATATCAGCTGTTGATTTCTCATAGATGGTTTTTATTACTTTGAGATATATACCATCTATTCCAATTCCCTGTAGGATATTATCATGAATAGGTTAGACTTTGTCAAAAGCTTTTTCTGCATCTACTTAGATGATCAGGACATTGTTGTTCTTGGGTCTACTGATGTGGTTTATTACATTTATGGATTTTTATATGAACTATTCTTGCATTCCTGGAATGAATCCCACTTGGTCATGATGTATAATCTTCTTTATGATTTGACACATTCTTTTTGCTAGTTTATTTTTGAGGATTTTTACAATTAGGTCCATTAGAGAAATTGGCCTTATTGGATATTTCTCTGGTTTTTGGAGTTAGAGTAATGCTTGCCTCAAGGAGTGTGTTTGAGACAATTACTTTCATTTCAATTACATTGAAGAGTTTGGGAAATTAAAACTTCTCTAAATTTGTTGTAAATTCTGCTGTGAATGCATCTAGATGTGGGCTTGTCTTTGCTGGGAGGTTTTTCTTTACATTTTCAACTTCATTTCTCCTTATTAGATTATTCAGAGTTTGTGTATCTTCTTGACTGAGCTTTGGTATTCCATATGTATCTAGAAAACTGTAAATTTTCTCTCTATTTTTAATCTTGTGAGAATAAAGATTTTGGAAGTAGGTACTGATGATTATCTGAATTTCTATAAGGTATATACTGATTTCTCCCTTTTTATTCTTTGTTGCGTGATGTTGGGATTTTTAGTTCCTTTTCTTGATTATATTGGTTAGAGGTTCAGCAATTTCACTTATTCTTTGAAAGACAAAACTCTTTGATTCATTTATTCTATTCTTACTTTATTTTTTTGTATTTTAGTATAGCATATAAAGGGTTTCATTACACACATCCAACTCATAGTGATCCTCCTGTTTCAGCTTCCCACGCGCTCGGATTATAGGCATGTACCACTACTTCCGGTGTCATTTACCATCTCAACCCAACCTGGGGGTGGGGCATGACACAGCACACCAGGGATCAAACCCCAGTACCTGTGTCTGCCTAAGAAGGTGCTTTAATTCACTGAGCTATGAGGCTGACTCTGATTCATTTACTGTTTATATTGTTTTCTTTAACTCCAATGCATTACTTTCTATCCTAGTCCTTATAATTTCCTGCCATCTTTGGATTTTGGGCTTGACTTGTCTTCTTTTTCAAGCAAATTTAGATGCAGCATAAAATCATTTATTTGGTCTTTTCTGTTTTCCTAATAAGAAAATTTACTGCAATAATTTTCATCTTAAGATAGCTTTCATTGCATCCCACAGGTTTGGTAAATTCTGTCTGCATTTTCATTTGATTATAAATATTTTTTAATTTCTTACTTAATTTCATCTATGACCCACTGGTTGCGTAGGAGGTTGCTATTTAAGTTATGTGTTTATGTAGTTTCTTTTGTCAATAATTTCCAGTTTTATTGCACTGTGATCAGATAGTATGCATGGAATGATTTCAGTTACTTTGCCACTACTTAGCAGTGCTCTGTTTTCTAGTACATAGTCTACTTTAGAGAGTGTCTCATGTGCACCTGAGAAGAACGTGTATTCTGTTGTTGCAGGGTGACACTCTGAAAGGGTCTACCAAGTGAATTTCTTTGCAAGTTTGACTTCTTTCCGCTATTTCTTTGCTAACTTTTTTTTTTTTTTTTTTGCCTATTTGATCTAGCTCTTTGTAACAATGACATGTTAAAGTCCCCACTAATATTTTGTTATTGTTCATTTGATTTTTCAAGTCTGTTAAAATATGTCTTATGTAGGAGGGTACTCCAAAATTAGGTGCATATATATTTAGGGTTGTGATCTCTTCCTCTTTCTGTTGTCCCTTAATAAGTATGCAGTGACCTTCTTTATCTCTTTAAATGATTTCTGGTTTGAAATTGACATTGTCAGCAATCAGAATCTTTTCTAATTTCTCGTGTCCTGGCGGATTGCTTTGTGCCCTTTGAGTTTTAGTACTTTAATTACCTTTTGAGTTAAATGTACTTCTTGTATGCAGCATACTGTTGAATTTTGTTCCTTAATCCACTCTGTTAGTCTGTTTCTTTTGATTAGTGAGTGGAGGACATTTGCATTGATGGTTATAACTGATACATATTGACTTATCCTTGTTATGCACTTTTCAAATTATAGTTTCTGTACTTTTCCCTCTTTAATTACTTGCTCTGTTTGTTGGTTCCCTTCTGTTGTTCCTGAAGCTGTAATCACTTATGTCTCTAGAATATCTGTCAGTACACTTCGTAGCGTTAGTGTGGTGGTAATGAATTTCTTGAATTTTTCTTTGTTATGGAAGCATCTTATTTCACCACTGAATTTGATAGATAGTTTTGCAGGGTAGCTCAATCTGAGTTGGAAGTTATTTTCCTTCAGGATCTGAAATACTTCACCCCAAGCTCTTCTTGATTTGATGGTTTGTGTTAAGAAATTTTCCATGATCTGATGGGCTTTCCATTGTAGGCAATATGTACTTCTCTCTAGCAGCTTTTGTTATTCTATTCTTTGGCTGAATTTCTCAGATCTTGATTAATATGTGTCTATGTGTTGAATTATTGTGATTATGGATGTGTGCAGTTTTATATGTCTCATTTATCTGTATGTATATCAGGTTACATTCTCATGTTTGGAAAATTTTCGGCTAATTATTCTGCAAATAGTCTTTCTATGACATTTGTGCTGACTTCCACTGTTTCATTGATATATATTATACTTATGTTATTTTTCTTTGCATCATATTCTAGCTGAAGAACTATTTCCTGGTTCTTCATTAATTTTTATTTTTTTTAAATTTTGCATTCATTCACTGCAACACTGTCTTTGTCGTCTGAATGTCTATCTTCAGTTTCATTGCACCAGTTTTGCCAGCTTTAATTAGAGTTTTTAATTTTTTGAATATCTGTTTGAATCTGTTTTATCAATTATAGTCCTTTCATGTATTGTTCATTCAGTGTTTCCTCTACTTTTTCTTTCTCTTCTTAGCTGTGCTGAGCAATTCTTTCATGGCTGTTGCTCTTTCTGTTTAGACCTGAGAGATTACTTCTGATCTTATTCTATAGTCTGATGAAATTGTTTGTTGACTTCATGTTATCATTTCAGAGATTTCAGATGTGTAATTTCCAAATTCTAGTATGTTGTTGTCTCCTGGATTTGTTCTGTTGGGGCAAAGGATTGAGATTGCCTTTTGCTCCCATGTTTTGGCATGTTTGAAGCTCTCAGTAGTCACCCACAGTCCTGCAGCCTTCCCAAAGTCTACCAAAATTCTTGAATGGCTTCAGGAAAACTCCGTGCCTGTGTACATGAGGCCTAAAGGCTGCAGCTCTCCTCCATCCTATAAGGCCATTCAGAGTCCTCCTAAGTTCATGGAAGTTTGTACCAGCACCAGAAAAAGCTCCATGGCCTTACCCTAGTGGCTAAGGAAGGCCAGAGCTTACCAGAGTCCCACAAGCTACCCAGAGTCCATCAGTGTTCTTAAATTGTACCAAGAGAGCTGCACTAGTGAACCTTCATGCACTAGTACATTTTATCTTTAAAAGCAAAATAATATGTTCTTCCAATATTAAACCAACAAATAAGAGTAAAAAGTAATGAAAAATATACTCTAAAGTTAAGTAATATGAAGCAGACATACATATTTGATGTTAAGTATTAGTTGACCTAAAATTTGTAAGATTTTCATTGTTTCCATTTATAACATAATTGTTTGAAATACTATTTTCAATGTATGAAGCCTCCTAGAACATATTCAATATATGTCTTCCCTTTTATTTATTTTTATTTTTTCTTATATCTTTATATCTTTTATTTTTATTTTCTCTTACCACATTTTGAAACATCATCTAAAAAACTTGACATGCAACTTTTTACAAACTACCAGCAACATCTAAATAGTAATTTTATTCAGATTCCTCAAAATAGACTACAAGAGAGGCTATGTAACCTTGACTTTAGTCACAAGTCATTGCTTATTAGAAGCAGCTCTCAGGACTAGCCAAGACTGAATTACAAAAGGAAGTAGGATACATTATAGTGCATTTATAGAATAAAGTTTTGCTTAATCCTGCTGTATTTCTGGGACAAAGATAAAGGGCTATTATTGCTTCTTGGATTTATCTTCAAGGAGAATTTTAACTTCTTGCACAATTGGCTGAAAATCTCTCTCCTCTCATTGGAATGGCAAATAATAGCATCAGAAAACAAACTAACCCCAAGAACTGATATTAAATTTCAATTAATTACTTAAGCCACTAATCATAGAATACTTTAGAAGGTCCTATAAAATCTGAGTATAAACCAGTCCATGTAGTGGAGTTTGGAATGCGGAAGAGGAATTGTGCCGATGTTGCAATGTGTCAACCTAGTTTTTCAGACTTATTGGGAACTGCATATTTTCCAGGATTTCCTACATTACAGGTTTTCATTACAGTGAGTATCACTGGGGATTCTTGAATGCTTTGAAAGGCAGAAGAGAATCAGGGATCAGTGTGTAGCTCACCTGCTCATTGCAATCTTGCTGACTCAATGACTTGATGTGAGGAGAGCTGGGCCTGTAATTGTTTTATTTGTTTAGGATCAGTCTTCTCTTTCTCTGATATTTTATCTTTGTTGCAAAAGATTCCAAGTTCTGCAGTTCATACTATTCTCCAAGAACAGAGACATCAAGAAAGCATCTAGGTTTTAGTGTGTCTTTGTGGATTCCTATCCCAACATACGGTAAATATACTGGGAAAAGACTACAACACTGCTGCACACTATTTTCTGATGCATGTCCACAAATTATACTCATGCAATAAAATGAGAATTATAGACACAGCTATGGGATTTTTCACCTATAACATTCAGATACATTGGATAAAAACAGAATAAGTTTGGCTTTAAGTAGGTGCTTACAGTAGAAAAAAGGTATTTATAGAGAAGGATCAGTTAATCCCAACTGATAGAGATAGAAGGACATGTACAGATTTATTTTAAAGTAATAAGACTTGGAGTACTAATGAAGCTATGAGTGAATTGGAAACTTTTATGTGATTGAATAATTCAGAGATAGATTCAAAGAGATAATCTAATGTGGGTGGATACTAAACACTTGTGAAGGTGAGGGAATATCATCTCAGTGATTGGCTTGGGATCTCCCTTGCAGTCTAGTAAAACGTACTCTGGTGGTGTCAGAACAGATGGGCCAGCTCCTTCAGCCCTTCCTGCTCTGCTACAGCTAATTGAACTGTTCAGTTTTGTTAGCCATGGCCTTCCATCAAGATATATCTGACTTGAAGCCAAATGTCTGTCTTAATTACCTTTTTCTCATTGCTGGGACAAAACATTAAACACCCGAAGTTAAAGAGGGAAAGGTTTATTTAGCTCATGGTTTGTAGAGGTCTCAGTCCATAATCAGCTGGCTCTAAGGCAGAGGACACATGGTAGGGACAACCCTTGGTAGCAGCAGAAGACAGTGAAAGAAACAAGAGGGGACAAGTTCATGGCCAGAAGGCAAAAAGACAGCAAGATAGCTTAACAGCATCTTTCTACCCTTCTTATTGTGTTCAGACCAGCAGAATTAGTGCAGTGTGAAAACAATCAGTGGACTGATCTAAGTAATCACAGACCCTAAGTCTCAGCATCACACACTCTAGATTCAGCCACCTCTAAAAAGCCCTATGCCTGCATGAGGCTTTGGGAGAGAATCTAGACACAAACTGGAACAGTTACCATGGAATAAATCCTTTAAAAATGGAACCAAATAAACTTCTCCTGTATAAATTGTGGGTGTGAGGTGTTTATTTCCTAGTAGACTAGTAGAATTTTTGCAGGATTTTAAATTAGGCTTTCCAAAATGATTCCTGAATTCCCATGATACTATTATCATTTTGTGCTTTAAATCTTTACATTTTAATTCATATAATTATTTCCATTGTTAATATGCATGTTTTTCTCTCATAAATCAAATCACTATGAATTATTCTAGGTAAAAGAAAAGATTGTGAAAAGTAATTGTTTGGCTAAGTGATCATTTTGGAAAAGGTTTTATCTGTCACAGAGGCTCTATACTTCCTGAAGTTCTTTCCTTTTTTTCCCTTCAATAATTGATAAGACTACTTAGGTAGATGCAGGGACCAGGGTTGGTCGCCCTGAATGCCCTGCTGGGCCCACCCCCAGGGCATGCTGAGATGGTAGTTAAGACTGGGCGTAGTGGTGAGTGCCTGCAATCCAAGCACTTGGGAAGCTGAAAACAGGAGGATCACTACAAGTCCAGTCTGTGTGGTGAGACCCTGTAGACCCTGTACTCAAGATATTAAAAAAAAGTATTTAAAATAATTGATAAGAATTTTGTGTACACTGGGTAACATATTTCAGTTCATTTTCCAATGGTGAATATATTGATGCAGCAGAAGAAGCAAGTCACAAGAAAGAGAGCAAAATAATTTGATTTATGCTGAGAATGATGAAAACAGGCAGTGGTATAGGATCATTCAGGCAAGGGTGTCAGGAAAGACTTTGCCAGTGAGAAAATGCTTCAATTAGGACCCAAGAAATGGAAAGCTTCTCAAACACACAGCTTGTGAAGATCAGGGATCCAGGTCAGCATGGTGGACTAGGAAATCTGTCCTGAGCATAGAATAGCATATGCTCATGTGCAAGGTAAAAAGTTTAAGCAATGTGGGGATGTATTTAAAACTGTGAAAATTTTTCATGACTTACTTCTTACTTACTCCCTAAATATCCTGTTTATCATCATCAGTGGCCAACTGTGATACGCAGGTTCTTTGACCACAAAATGAAGCTATGTTTTCTATTTCCTATAAAATTCCAGAAGTAAAATGTTGCAAGACACATTTATATAAGTCTATATATTTGTTTTAGCTCAATAAACACTTTATAGTCTTTAATTATGGTCATTATTATTGATAGAAGGTTTTTCTTTTCTACAAAGGAAGCAAAATTCATTATCAAATATAAAGGTTCCCAGTGAAATTCAAAGCAAGGGCACAAACATTATTTAATTGTTACTTTGGAATTCAGAATATCAAGCTTTTTAAACTAAAGGCTTAAAAATAGTTGCTTTTCTGACTCATGTGACTGATCAATTGCACATTTAAAAACAAATAAATGTTAACAATGGGCTATTCTTTTTTCTTACTCTAGACAATATCTTCCCATTTAGTATAATTGTCAATTATATCAAGCAGTCTGCAACAAGATCAGGATTGTCATAATCATTATCACTATCATTATTATCAAAAGTTTCACAAAATAATTTACAGTATTAGACTCGATTAAACTTAAAATAATTGAGGCTAAGTGGGATCTTTATGTTAAAGAAATCTTGATTTTTTTGCCTTAATGTCAGTGCCTGTGGTTTATATAAACATAAGTGCTTTAGAAATTGCATCAACTGATGTAGGATTGAGTAAGTTACATGGAAAGGAAAGAAAAAATAAAAAACACATGGAAGAACTCCAGAGAAATATACATGAAACTTCAAGTACCTGTGGGATAATTTAACACTAGGTAGTCAAAATTATTAAATCTGAAGAATTAGCAATATTGTTGTCATATAAGTATAAAGTATATAGAAGCCACTAATAGAAAAAAAAACATGAATGATCACTATATCTGCTGAAACCTATGTTGAAATTAATAATAGGCTTAAAATCATACTTCTCTTAATGCAATTAATTAGAAAAGGAAAATATATTTATAAACAGCAGTCATTTATTATACAAATATGAAAGGATGGTAGATACCTCAGAATTGATTTATTTTTCTTTAATAAATATACATATTGAATAATGAAACATAATTCATGAAACCCACTTATGTTTTTTCAACCCATGATACTTTCTAAAGCTCTGTCTTGTGTTTTGCCTAACATAGAATACATAAATCTATTATGTGGAAAAATCAGAATATTGTTGACCTAAGTGTAGAATGTGAGATAAGAATGTAAAAGTTAAATCTATAATTTTATTTTTATTGTGTAACTCTTGATATAGGAGTTGTCTGTCTGCTAGAAAACATTATTTTTTTTTTGAAGTTCCTCCAAAGTTAACCATATACCTAGTTATTAGGATTCAGTAATTTTGTCCCTAGGACTTACTTCAGAGAACTACAAAAAATAGTGTATTAATATACATGACAGCATTTTTGATAATAGCTAAAATGCTAAAATGTCTAATGTTTATCAATGACTAAGCAAATGTGGTATTCCTATGATGCAGCATTAATAAAACATGAAAGTAATAAGTAATCTATATGATACAACACAAATAAGACAAATTAAGTAAAAATATAGATATGACAGTAATATATTGCAGGATTCAGGTGATATGAAGTGTCCAGAATAGATAACCCCATAGAGTTAGAAGGTACATAGTAGTTTTAATGTAATTTTGAGTAGGAGAAAAGGGACAAATGAGTTGGCTAGGAAAATTTGTAATAGTTAATACGTTCTTTCTTTTAGAATGATGGGAATGTTCTGGAACCAGGGTTATCTTTGTACAACTTGGTGAATACTAAAACCTCTCAAATTGTACACATTTACTATATATGAATATTTCTTTTTTTTTTTTTTTTTTTTTGTGGTACCGGGGTTTCAACTCAGGACTGTGTACTTGCCAGGCAAGCACATATTCTACTCACCTATCGCACTTGCCCCCGCATGTCAATTTTATTGCAATGAAACTATTAATTAGATTTGTTATACCCTTGTAGTAAAATTTTCATACAATTTATTATATAATTGCCAAACATTTCTTTGTTTTCCTATTTTCATTATTTTGACTGTTTGTAGTTATTTTCTATTTTAAAGATTCATTTCTTTAATTTATTCCTTAGCTATTTAAGAAAACTATCATATTTTTTATTTATTTTTTAAAGGTATTTAGTACAAAGTCTACAGGATCTTGCTACACAGATTGAACTCATAATGGTCCTCCTGTTTTCAGCTTCTCAAGTCCTGGGATTACAGGCACTTCCCACTACACCCAGTCTCAGTCACCACCTCCATGTGCCCCCGAGGGTGGGGTCAGCATGGCAGGCCCAGGATTGAACCCCTGGCCTCTGCGTCTTCCTAAGCAGGTGCTTTGACATCTTATTTTTAATTCACTACATTTTACTTATTGATTTTTTCATTCAAATTTTGCATATATCCTATTGTGGGTTTTTGGTACAAAATGTTATCTACTCCCCCTCTCAATACTTACTATACACATAATCCATATTACATATTGTATGTTATATAAAGTGTGTATATGTAATACATATGACAGCTAATTGGAGAGTGAATTTTACTGTTATTTAACTGTCATACAATGTGTACATATAATACATATCTTTGTATATATTATTAATGGTTTATATATGCTTTAATATGCATATAATATTTCTATTAGAATGATTATATGCAAGTATACATTTAGGCATGTATGGTAGGTCTTTATGCAGGTAGGTCTGCATGCACAGACATTTTTCACCCTTTCTTCAAATTCTCAATCAGTTAATTTCTCTGACATCTTAATTGGGAGACTTTTTACATATTTCAAATTTCTTGGACTTTTTTCTGCTAATCAAGAAGACCCAAAGTTTACATAAAGACAATTTCTGCTTTTTATGCAACAACTAGTGCTAAGGATTCTACCATTTCATTGGTACCCTTACCTTCGTATGATTTTTCCCTAGGTTATACATTCTTCACGGCAAAATGATTCTTCCAATTTTTGTCCATAGAGACACTACTCTGGATAGTATATATTGGGAGACTTTAATTTTTTTTTATTCTTTTATTTCATTCAGGGTGTCCCTACATAGTTCAGTCTCTTAGTGATTCTTCTGTCTCAGCCTTCCTAGTGCTGGATTATAGGTATGCATCACTGTGCTTGGTTTCAGGCCAGCACAGAGCACATAGGATTCCAAGGCCAGCATGGCATGTGACATCATGGATCAAACTTGGGTCCTTGTGCTTGTCAGGCAGGCACTGAGACCATCAAGCTATCTCCCAAGCCCAGGAGACTGTTCAATGGGCAAAGGAAGAGACATTACTTTTCACTGTCCAAATTTTCACTTCTTTCTCTTGCTTTTTACTTTTCTTTTATTGTTCAAAAGTCAACTGTTTTTTTTAAATTGTCCTTCCTCAGTTTTTATTTCAAGTACCCTCATTTCACCAAGATATGAAATTTCAGAATCTCTTTGAAATACTAATTTCATGCTTTTAGGTTTAACAAAACTGATGAAATTTTAAATTCTACTCTATTTCCCTGAAATCTCAAGACAGTTGCTGATGAAAATTTTAATATAAAATATTAGTCACAAAATAGTATTGTGTTTGTATGAACTTAGTTGTGAGATTACTTTGGTCTTGTCAAAAAACAAAAAACTGTGCCATCTAACTTAATGGTCTAAGCTAATTAAGAACTACAATGTAGAACAAAAATTATGTATCTCTGTTGTCAATGCAATGCTTTCCTTCTGTTCTCCAATATATATTACCAAGTTCCCAGTCTCTACATTTCAAGTTTTCCATAAGTAAAACTCCAATACTAGATTAGGTAGAAGATGAAACAATTACCGTTTGATTGGTGGGATAGAGAATTATGAAGACATTTAATGTAATTTACCAACTCTAGTTCTAGTCTCCTAGTGCCACTGGAGAAAACTGGCTTGGGTGCAACTTTTAAATCTTCCTTGGGTTCTGTAACTTGAATTTTTGCAATATACTTCCCCCTCCCAAATTCACACACATGGATTTCAACTTCTCTGCTCTAAGTGAGGTACTGATAATTTTCTGCTTTCTTTTAAAGAATGTCATCTTTGTAGTCTCATGTATAAATACTTTTAAAAAGTCAACTTCATCTGAGTTTTTACTACTTGTTAGACGGAAACATTCACCTTCAACTCTAAAAATACGCTAAGCATCTATTTGGATTTTGCGTTCTATTTAAAATATGTGAGATTTGTAGTTTAGCCTTAGTATTTATTTTTTCTAATCCCATTGTGTCATTAACTCATGACATGAAATCTTTTTGCTCGTGTTTACTGTTTTTTACCTTGTTAAATACGTGCTCCCAGCAGAATTGGCTGAGGGACAGCTTTATAACAGCTGCACTGTTCTTAGATAGTGCACCACTTTGTCCAACTCTTTCTGTAGATATTGATGTAACATGGGCTACTGAATGGTGTAATCTCCACTGTACAATTGCTATTGATTTATTTCCGTGAGTCAATATGTGCTTAGTTTATTATGAAGTCATTTAGACAACTGAGGAAGTACAAAGATTTCACAGACAAATTCTATCCTTTGGCCTACTTCTAGCACACAAGAAAGGAAATGTTTGAATTCCCTCTTCACTTAAGTATCCAGAAAGACAAAGTAATTGAGTTCTTTTAAGAAATCATAATTCAAAATTAAGACTGGGCACTCTATGGTCTTCTTTTGCCCTACTATTCATGTAACAACAGAAAAATGGTTAAGAATAAGGCTCTGAAGCCAGAACACAAGTGTTAAAATTCTGACTCAGCTGCCTAGCATGCAGTGGTGATGATGGGGGTTGATGTGAGGAGGACAGCAGAAGAACCTCATAACTTCCTTCCTATGGACTCCCTGGGTAAACACTTATACAAGTATCAATTATCTCTTTTGAAATATACAAATTAGAAACTACTATAACCTAGAAATTCAATGAGACACTCACATTAGAATTGGAAGGAAAAGCTGGAAACGCTTGTGTACAAAGCTTAGCCTAGACTATTGACGCAGCAGAAACCTTATGGTGGGTGGTGATGAATAGTAAATCTGTAGGAGGACTGAAGAATTTGGACCACATGTGTAATAATTTAGACTCAGGGTTTGGTTCTTAAATTGATTAACTCTAAGATGGGAAGGAACTTGGTCTCTGAACCTTTTCCTCAACTCCAGTGAATGAGAAGGTATTTTTGTAAGAACACAAGAACTCTTAGCATTCATTTCACAATCAGACTACAGAGAAAGAGCTGAAATGTCCAGTACATGATTTCCCCTGGAAGAGTTGGTCTGCATACATTTGCAGTTGCTGCATGACACTGGGCTTCTTTTCAGTTTAAATGTGGGAGTTCAAGATAAATATAAGAATTCCATGAACTGGAACAACACTGTGATCACCTCTCACACCTTCCTGGGCTCACCCCAGCAGTAGGTCCAGGCACTCAGATTTTGCCTTAGAGAAATTTGGGTAAACACTGAAAACTCCAAGGTTTGCAGCTCCCGTCAATGCTCTTGCTCCCAAGTTATCTTGCATAGTGGCTTCTCACCCCCTACCCACCCACCCCCAAGCCTACTGTGTGAAGCTCAAACGAGGAGGCAAAGGTTGCCAAAAATCCTCTCCTGACTTACTGCAAAATGACGGGTGATAAATGCAACTTCTCAGCTTTTCTCTGAAAATAGAAGGAAATAAAACATGGATAAAATGCATTGGTTTTCATTTAGCGGAAACTGGCACAATGCAATTTTCTTAGAGACAAAAAAAGAAAAACACCTAGAATCTCTGGCATGGATAATAGGTTGGGTTTACGTCCAAACAAGGACAGTATGAGAACACAGGGTGCCAAGAGAGCTGTGCTTTCAATAGAAAAGCAGATAAATCCTAGGAAGTTTATTCCAATGTAATGGAGACGTGATTTACTCAATGAAGAATTCAGGAAAAATAGTCATGAAGATATTCCCTAAGTGAGAAGAGCAATGCATGAAAATACTGATACCTGCAAAAAGAAAAAAAAGAAAAAAGAAAAAGAACAAAATTGAAATATATAAGGAGGAGCAAACAGAAATCATAGAGGTGACAAACACAGTAGCTGAACTGAAAATTCAATACATGCTTGTAATCCCAGTGCTCGAGAGTCTGAGGCAGGAAGATCACTGTGAGTTTGAATTCAGGCTGAGGTGCATAGTAAGCTTAAGATCAGTTTGAGCTGCATACTGAGGCCCTGTCTTTAAATAAATAAAAACAGCAAAGCAAAAAATAACCCCCAAAACTTAGTGTGTTCAAAGGCAACAAGTTGACATAGAAAATGATTAGTGTACTCAAAGCCAGGTCATCGGAAATCAAGAAATAGAAAAAGAAATGAGTTTAATGACGTAAAGCACATCATATGGAGAACTATATACTATCAGATTGGCAATAGAAGAGGGATAGAAATACTAATTGAAAATAATAACTGATATAAGCCATGGTTACTATCTTATTATCTTGCTTTGAAATTTTGTGGGTTTTTTACTGTTCAAAAAAAGTGTCAAAAAATGAAAATACATATCTTTTATGACCCAAAGATACCAAATGAGATGAATCCAAAGAAACTCACAGGAAACGCATCATAATAAATTGTCAAAGTTAAACACAATGGGGATTTTGAACAGAGCAACACAAAACTGATTTGTTACATACAAAGAATCCTACATATGTCTGCAGATTTTTAAACAAAAACTTGCAGACCAAAAAGGAGAAATACATTGAAAAATATTTAATAGAAACAAAACTTTCCAAAAAGAAGTTAACACCCAGTAAAAGTGTCCTTTGAAAATTAAGGAGAAATAGCTTGGCCAAATAGTCTCCAGCTCAGGGACCAGGAGTTTGGTCCCCAGGCCTGCTCTGCTGGCCTCAACTCCAGAGTGCATTGAGATGATAACTGAGACTGGTCGTGCTGGCACACACATGTAATCCCAGCTCTTGGGAGGCTGTCAACAGATGGATAATTATGAATCTGATCTAGCAGTGAGACCCTGAACACCCTGAAGACCCTTCCCTAAAATACAAAAAAAATCAAGAATAAATAAATACTTTTCTAAGAAAAGCATAGAATGAAAGAAGCAAATAATTGCAGTTACTAATATTGTGAGTTGTAGTGAAATATGTTAATAAGGTAGGTCTTAGTTGCTTTTGAAACACACCTACAACCACAGAAAGAGATAGTACACACATACACAATAATTTTTTGATAAATATATATATGAATATATGTGTGTGTGTGTATATATATATATATATATATATATGAGCATTACACATAGACTGTAAAAATATATAATAAGAATAAAATGTCTTCCTTTTGTTTTTAGGAAAATCATTGCATATCAGATTAAATAATGTGTCTAGAGCATAGTAAATTTCTATTATTATAAGTATTAATAATAATAGTACCAGTAATTTTTAGACTTTAAATTTTTAATTTTCATTAAATAAACATGGATATGTTTGTAATTCATAGTTATAACTTTAACTGTGGAAAGCTGGCACATGTGCATAACACATTTACTTTTAAAGAAGAAAAATTTAATGCTAATAGCTAGCAACTTAAAGGAAGCTTCAAGTTTGATAATATCTTCAAAAATCATTTCACAGAAGAGCTGGTTATTCATTTGTCCATCAAAGCAGTCTAGCCAAACATTTCGCATTCACAAATGTATTAATAATAAAGAAAATTTTTCATATTGTGGTGAGAACTGTTTTCCAAGACAGTAACTGTCTGTCTGTCTGTCTGTATGTATGTATGTATGTCGACAGTGTATGAAGGAACAATTGATAAAAGGGGAGGAATAATGGGTTCTGACAGGAACCCTGTTCTTCTTTATACTACAATTCTCTTAAACAATTGCAAAATTGATCAATATCACTCAGAACTAGACCACGTCATATGGCTCCAGGCTCACCAAAGCTTTGTTGTGCCATATGACGTTTGTCTAGTTCTGAGTGATATTGACACTGGGGTGGAGATTAAATTCAACTTATGTAAATGTATTCTGGATTCTCCCTTTTCATCTACCACGTGGATTCTCCCTTTTCATCTACCACCCTTCATTCATAAAAATAACTAGAGAAATTTATGACTGCTATTTCTTATTACTAGTGACTCTAATTTTTTTATTTGATTCAATTATCTGCTATGAAGTTGCGCTAATAATGCTGAAAACTTCATTTTCTCCATTTTGAATGTTATTTCTCTTTGTTTAAAACATGACATTGTCTCATGTCATGGACACTCAAATAGTTCTTTCATATTTTGTGTCACTCAATAAATCTCTTCATTGTATGCTTTTGAAAAAGGGGTCCATATTTGTTTCTCTATAAACATGTATTCATGTTTTTGAAAATATCTTACTCAAGTTTTGTTTTCCAAACAAAGAGAATCCTGCTTTATTGTCAAGTTTGTTCTTCAGCTAACGAGAAACTGAAGTACCTACAATGCTCATGAAGACAAAGTCTGCTGACAGTGAGCATCTAATTCTGAATCCCACATATCTCCTGTACACTAGTCTTGCTCTGTAGATAATGTCTAATACTGGAAACACTGGACATTACTGTCTATTAACTAGCACCACTTATAGAGTTATCTTCAATGTTCTGGATGATTCCTTCCTATTACCAAAGTCCAATATTCATTATTACCAAGGCTGATATCCACCAGTCCTACTGAATCAAATAATGAAACATATTGTGCATTGTTCAAGAGAAGAAATTTGAACTCATCATCACTCAAAAAACGGTTAGAAGGTAAAGAAAGACAGCAATGTCACTTGGATAAAAATGCAAAAGCAGAGACAGCAATATTTTTATGGATCCCAGGAAGTGATAAAGCCAGGGCCTTTTCTGCAGTTGCCTTTCCTTCCCTGTGAGTTCTGATGTTGTTGCCAGGCACTGCATTGCCTTAATAGAAAGGGGGAAGTTTGTGCTACAGATGTTTCTGCCTTCTCTAACATCTAGAAGATTAAAAGGAGTCATTTCTGCTTTGCTTCTTACATCTTTAGATCTTCTGCTTGCCTCCTGTCAGCAGTACAGACTCAGAAATCAGTGGAAAAAACCTTGAAAAATGCAGTACCTGAGACCTCAACACTTGTCAATACAGAAAACAGGTTTTACAGTTGGAAGAAGTTGTAGACACAGAGTTCAGATTGTTTAGAGAATTAGAGAACAAAGGAGAATAAGGCTAAGTCTCTTGAGGCAAATACTGTTCTCCACTACCCATCATAGGAAAACATTTGCTGAATAACCAGAGTCGGATAGCTGGAAACAAGAAGGCAAGCAGCCACTGTGCCATAATGACTCACAGTTATTCAGAACCTATTTACCTCTCTTATAATCATGTCATTTGCTTCTCTTCATAGTCTAGATTGCATGTAATAAACATAAGCCGGTGTGCTCCCATTTGTTTTTATTGTTTTCTCATTAACTTTATTGAAAATCAATAAAAACTGCATAGCAAAATAAAAATTATACACAAATATTGAAATGTGAAAGATACAAGATGTAACAGTGAGTTTTAGAAAAATATTTCTGAAATAAATAAATAACATGCTATTGATAATACATTGCATATTTTGTATAATTCAATAAATTTCTTTATTATATAATTTTTAAAAAATGGTGCATATTTGTTTCTCTGTAAATATGTATTTATGTTTTAAGGAAGTGTCTTACTGAAGTTTTGTTTTACAAACAAAGAGAATGTTTATTTACAAACTTAAAAGAATATAATAATAAAAATCACCTAAAACAAGCATGAGGAAAAAAGAGTTTACAGATCAGAAATATAATAGTTCACTATGTGCCAAAATGAAGAAACTTGTATTCATATAATTAGAATTCTCAGAGTAGAAGGGGATAGGCAATAAATATTTAAAGAGTTAAAATTTCAAATTTCGTTAAAATTATAGCACCACACTTCCAAGAAAAACGATCCTTTTATGCAAGAAATATGAATAAAATCATACCAAGATACACAAAAATGAAATTGCCCAAAACTAATTATAAAAAAATCATTAAAGCATATATAAAGAAAAAAATAGCAATGGAAAAACAAAATTAAGTAGCATCTTATTCCACATTAAAAAAAAGAGCAAGTATGTAAGAAACTAGATTTATTTATAAAAAGGACTGGAAAAAAAATCTGTCCTTATTGAATTTTATATTTAGTATTCATACCACTGAAAACTATAAATGAAATATTTTCCAGTTATACAAACTCAAAATGTTCTAATACCACTAGACGTATCACAGAAATCAACAAAGATCATAATTCAGGAGGCAAGAGAATTTGCTGTATGATACTCTATAAAGAAAAATGAGCTCTCAAAATGGTAGTTATGCAGGACTATGTAAAATATAATTATATTAGATCAACTCATTTAAAAGGTCATTGAAGATTTCTACAAAACAGTATCCATCTTATGTCAGGTTATATACATACTATTTCGTGTGTGTGTGTGTATGTGTGTGTATGTGTGTGTGTGTGTACGCGCGCGCGCCTGTGTAAAACAAATGGAAGAATAATATGAAGTCAATGGAAAATGAAGTATGCTTCTTAAAGTTTCTACTACTAGGAGAAAATACTGTTGCAAGCAGCTGAGTTATCTAGAAATATTACAGACAGGCAGGGCCAGGCTCTAGAAGGAGATAACACAGAAGACAGAGACAACTATTGGAGGGATAGATGCTCCTGCTGTGAACCAGACCTAAAGGCCAAACAAATGTTAAAAGAATAGCACCTAGATAGAGCAACACTTATATACCAACACATGTACTTTATGTTTCTTATGAGGTCAGTGAAGTCCCCTCATGTTTTATCTTGTAATCCTATACCTTATTCTGTAGATCCTTTGTGTCATCCATGTGGATGAGTCATGGCCAATGCTTGACCAGTTTGCTCTCTGTGAGAGCCTGAGAGAAAGTTTTCTCTCCATGTGACTCTCCCCAGGCACACTATAGAACCTCGATCACAGAGGAAAGCTCTGTGGCTCCATAATCTCCTTAGTCAGAAAATTTGGAGCTCAACTGAGTTTCATGATGTTGCAATACAGGTTGTCCTATGTCCTGAGTCTTCGCTGACCTTGAAAGACTAGGGCCAAAATGTTGGCTGGCCTTGTGGCTCTTCTATCTCGTCAACTTTGATCTGTGAACTTAGGTTGGTAACCATCCACAAGAAAAGCTGATTAGTATCCTGCAGCATATGCTAGGTCTTAACAATCCAGCAGAAAAGTATAAAAATGAAGTATACATCGCGGGGCCATAACATTAAATTGAGCTGTAAATGGCTATGGTCAACAACTTCTTCAGATAACTCACCATTGTTGTGGAATGCTGGACTGTGTTGTCAAGTTCAAGCACCTAAGTTAGTTGAATGACAATGGAATGCCCATCTTTGACAGGTGTAGACAAAGGAAGGGGTACAAAAAGGAAGAAGCATGATGTGTGTGTATGGAAAGTACAGTGGGGATAGATAACGCTGTGCTTCTACATAATTCTATGAGAGGCAAGATTTGCACTAATGGTGGTTGGACAGGATATTATCTCAGCTTCTAATACTATGGACAACCACTAGGAAAATATCAAGTTAGAAAGTATTAATTATTGAATCTTTGATGTAATTCAGGTATAAAAAATAAGATACTCAAACAGCTACACTCTATTTACTGATAAGAGACATACAGTGTAATAATGTCTGTAAGTATAATATCATGTATGCACCTTCTATAATACCAAAACATTATGAAAACAGTTTGCAATGTATTCATTTATCAAATCCATCTTGTCAAGGTATCTTAAAACTATCTCATTGATATTTGTACGTCAATAAAACAAAAATTAAAGAAATTAAAAATAAATAAATTTTTAAAAGAAGAATAGCACCTAGGATTGATATTCTGAATAAGTAGCAATCACCTGGAAAGACCCAAGTGAGTCACTAGCCCAACCCCCAGGGGAAGAGACCCTGTCTGGCATTCATGCCCGCTCACTATGTGACTCATGACTCACTTCCCCATTTGGTCCTGGGACTAATCAACTACCTAAACAATGGTGCTTGTAATCCCATTGGTTGACCATAGTTTTGTCCCACCCCACATCCACCTAAGCGAGACCCTTTCTCTACCTTAGTCCCACATGGTTTTGCCCTATAAAATTTCCTAAAACAGACTTTTTCCTGGACAACCCGCTTGGGTCCCCCTTCTGTCCCTCTCCGACAGAAACTTTTCTTTCCAATAAAGTTTTATCCTCAACCTCTGTTTGTTCCTAAAATTCATTCTTCGGTTTTAGAGAACACGAACTCATGCAGGTCAGGTTAGGAGTTTTACTTCCCTGTATCAATACCATATGATGTCTTATAAGAAGATTTCAAGTGAAAGAAACAGTATAAATCATAAAACAAAAATTAAAATTAAACAATATTCAATAAAATTAATTAAATATTAATTAATTCAAAATTAAAATTAACATTTCAAGATAATATTCAACAATTAAAACTAATTGTGAGTCCAACTAAGATTCCAGAATGTAGCGTATCATATGTACGAATCTATGATCAATTCAGAGTACACACATTAAGTTAATATATACAAAAATATCAACTGAGAAAAAGTTTTCATGATAATAAAGAATTACTAAGAATAAAACATAACAAAAATACTATGATGGCAAATATATGACCAGCACTTCTAATAGTTTAGGGACAGGATATCGCACAAGGTTCTATTATGTGGTGGACGTGGACAGCATCCATGATGCTTGCTGGTGGCCAGGTGTCACTTATGAGACTGAGCTACTGCTATTTCCTTGACATCCACCCTGTAGACTCAGACAGAATCATGACCCATAGGGTACAGTGGAAGTCCATTTGTAGAGTATGCTGATGGAAATATTTTTCTGCTGCATACAAAAGATAAATTGAAAGACTGCTGTTGTATACCTCTTTTTCTCTTCTCTTTAATTGTTTACTCTATTTGGTAGATTCTTTCCATTCTCATTCGTGGAGTGGTGGTCATTTTCATTTCTTTCTAGAATATCTTTTAGTAGTCTGTGTAGGACTGGCTTTGTTGTCATGAAATTCTTTTGTTCTTTGTCATGGAAGTATTTCACTTCTCTATTGAACTTTAAAGAGAGTTTTGCAGAGTATATCAATCTGGGCTGGAATTTATTTTCTTGCAAGACGTAAAGTACTTTGTTCCATGTTCTTCTTGACTTTATGTTTTGGGAAAAGAAATCTGCTGTTATTGTGGTGGATTTTCCTTTAAATGTTATCTGTTTTTTTATTTTTATATATTTTTTTTTATTGTTTTTCTCTACCAGCTTTAAGTATACTGTTCTTGGGCTGAATTTCTGGGATCTTTATTACTATATGTCTGGGTGTAGTTTTAATTGGCTTGATATTGTTTGGAGTACTATGTGCTTCAGTTACCTGAATTTCAGATTGTCTCCCCATATTCGGGAAGTTGTCTGCTATTATTTCTGCCCATATTCTTTTTATATCACTTCTACTGAGTCCTTTCTCATTGATGCTTATTAGTCTTATGTTGTTCATCTTTGCATCATTGTCTTGCAGATGTTGAATTATTTTTTCCTGGATCCAAGTTGCTTTTCAGAGATCTTTTCTTACCTTTTCACTAGCTGTGATGATGTCTTCCAAGTCTGAAACTATCTTTTGTGTGTGTGTGTGTGTATTTTAGAGAAGGGTCTACATCTTGTTCAGGGTCTCACTACTAGATTGTGTGCCACCCAATCTCATTTGCCAACTCAGCAGGCCCTGGGGGTGAGGCCAGCACAGCAGGCCTGGGAACTGAATTCCTGAAACTCTATCTTCACTTTCATTCAAATGATTTTGCCACCTTATAATTGAGGTTTTAATTTCCTGTATAGCACTTTGAATCTGCTTTATGTGTTCTGTTTCGTTCCTATTTTGCTCATTCAAGGATTCCATCATTTTTCTATTCTCCTTTATATTTTTATCATGTCTTCTTTAGACACACTTAATACTTCTTTCATTATAGTTGTCATTTCTTTTTTTACTTCAGAAATTATTTCTGATCTGACTTCCTCTATACCTTTCTGCAGTTGCTTCTTTATTTCACATGCCATTATTTCAGAGATTTCAGGAGTGTGATTTCCAATTTCTTCTATTCTGGTGTCTCCTGTATTTGTTCTGAATGGGCTTGGGGCCTGAGAGTACATTTTGCTTAGCACTTTTGTCTGACATTCGGTGTAGAGCTTTGGCAGAGTTCTTACCTTAGCACCAGGTCCATATATACCAATTTCAAACTCATCCAGGGTAGTGTGGCTTGGGCCTGGCTGCTGTGCTCCATTTTTTGCTGCAGCCCTTGGAAGTGAGCCCACTTGGCCACTCTGGTAAGATGTTCTGCTCCTGGATCAGCTGGGTGGTTCTTGCCTGTAGCCTTTCTGGTAGCTAGAATGAGGATCCAGTGAACTGACATGTGGTTCTATTCATATGCTGGGACTGGGCCCTGGCTGGAGTAAGGATCAAGCAGGCCACGGCCCTCCTCACACACACTCGGCCTCAGTGTGCTTCCATTTTAAGTTGTTAACTATTACTCATATGAAACAGTATTTTCTGAAAACAAGAGCTATGCAATCTCATTGCCTTGTGTATTTAGCTTTAAATGATGGTCTGAGTGACTTTTCTCTATTGCTGGGGACAAAATATCTGACACCAAAAATTAAGAAATGTTTGTTTAGCTCAGTTTTCAGAGGTTCCAGCCCATATGTACTCGGCTGGCTCTGAGGCAGAGTGCCACGTGGAAGAGTGCAACAGTTCATGACAGAGGACAATGGCATAAGCCCCAAGAACAAAAAGGAACAGCAGTTGCAGAGTGCAAACCTCGTTCCCTCCTTGGACCTTGTGTAGGCTGCTTAGCTCAGGGCTGGTGTAGCACTCATATCTATAATCCCAGCATTGGATCACGAATTAATCACAAAATATAGGAGCCATCCTCATGACTACATGTGACTTTGGGGGGACATCTAGACACAAACCATGATGTCAGTTCGTCTCTAAGTTCAACCATAATATTAACCTGAATAGTTTCAAATATCAATTTGTAAATATAACTGGAAGGGATCTGTTGCTATCTTGGTAGTCCCAAGGAGAAAATGGTAAGAAGATTCAAAACTAAAGACAAGAGCGAATCACTGAGATCACGTGGTACACCCAGCCTTATAGGCAAAGGACCCCTGAACAGCAACAGGGGCATTTATTTACACCTTTACAAAGTCTGAAGACACGAAATTGTAGTGACTAACAGAAGTACTACAAAAAATGTTTCATTGATTTAATTGGTTTGGCATATAACACCCAATTACTTTTGGGTGTTATATGGCACTTTCCTCATGCCACTTAACATAAAAATGTGAAGAAACTATACCTGGGTGAATAGTCATCTTTTAAATTTTGTACCAGCTTCCAAAATTTTGTACTTTTCATGTTCAGTGAAGTACAAGAACTCTGATAGTTGCTTTAATTTGTGCTTTCCCTAGGGGCATAACCATCCTCATCAAAATTTTCCTTCTGACTTTCCATTTTCCTATAATTTCACCTTTGTTGTATTTCTTTGGCCACATACTTCAGTTCTCTCCACTTATAGCAGTTTTGACATTAAGCTTTCATCTCCTATAATGTTATGTCTTATTCACATTTCATTTGCATGAATATCACTTTTCAGTTTTTCCTTTGTTTTCATCTTAGTTGGCTAATTCCTTCTCAAATGTCAATTGCTGTCAATAATCACATAGTTTTCTCAGTGACAGAGGAGGAGGCAGCATCACTATTTTCTTTCTTATTAAAGCAACAACTGAATAACAAGTTCACAGTGACCAATTGTCAATGGGGATAAGGGTAGAAAGAAAGTGGCATAAGTGGTTACTGATTATGACCTTTGGCTGTTATTTATATAGTTCTGCTGGGATGGAAGTGGTACCAGTGAAGTCTGTGTCCCATGTAATAAAATCAAATTTAATAAACCATGATACTTATATATAGGGGGGCTGGTGTTTAACTACACAATATAAATACCTGAGGAGAAAGCACTGTGATCTAAGCACCTGCCTGGCAAATGAAAGGATCCAGGTTTGATCTCTAGTACTACCTGCTCTGTGAGCCATGCTGGGTAGGGGGATCCAGTACCATATAAATAAATTTTAAAAATGTATGAATATTTGAGTCATAAAAAGTGATAAATATCTTTACACACTGTTTCTGTCTCATGATAGGATGTCACTCATACACCACATAGTTGTGGCTTTCCATATCAGATACCAGCTGGCCCATTAATGATCCAGTTTGCAGCAGTTCTGATTTCTGCCAAGGCCTAATAGCAGGTCAAAAAACAGTTTCTTAAACATAGTTAAATGTAGAATAGTTACTTACAGAAGAGTTATTACTTTTCCTGAAACCTTATAGTGCTGCCACACTAAGCCTTGCCAGAGTGGCCAGGCTCATGCAATTCCAATTGAACCCCTCTTCCGCTACACAACCCTCTTGTTCAGTTTCTACCTCTGGACAAATTTAGTTCAGAGCTTGGAAATTAGGGCCAGCAAGATAGCTCAGTGGCCTAAAGTGTCTGCTTAACCAAACTTAGGCAAGAGTGTAGGGACCACAGTTTGAGCCCCAGCATCACATGCTGCACCAGCCTCACCCCCAGGATGGCCTGAACAGTCAAAAAAAAGCAACAAACAAACAAAAAACAAAAAATGAAATAGAATGTTGGACATTCATACTTTAAAGGTAAGTCAAACCTCCTAAAAGTTCCCATTCCTTTGATAATTTTGACTTTCATAATGGTGACATAGTAGGCCAAGTCTGACTCCATGAATTGTGTGAAATTTGCCCAGGTTTTCTGGTAAATGTTAGGATATAGCAAAAGCTTCCTAGCATAGGAGAGGAAGCTGTTCATGACATGAGTCACACCTTGCTTTCTTAATCTCACTTGTACCCAACTGCCATCTTAGACCCTGTCTTCCATTCATCCTGAGCTACATGTGGGCCTATGTGAGTTCTGGCTTTCTAACTCCTTTCTCCCTACACGGAAATTTCAGTGCTCAGAAGCTGACTTTACCTGGACCACTGTGGGCACACTGACATAATGGTCTTGACAGGACATCATTAGCCATGGCCTCTGTGCACCCGCTGGTCAGAGTTATTTCTGCCTTGTAAAGCTTTAGGAGTTATGGTGCCTTTCTGTGTTTCGTTTTTGCCAATTTATTCCATTGTTCTTGGATGATAAGAACTGTATCAGTTTTTGGCTATAAAACTGTAGCAAAGCAATATATATACTTTAAATATCTTGCTTTAAAAATACATTGCGATGGTATTCTTTCTAATTTTTTGTCTTCAGTAATTGTTATTTATCACCATAAGAATCTTGATGTTTGTGTACCATTATTACATTGGTATTGGTTGTCCTCTTACCTAACTTTCTGTTAAATTGAAGTATTTGTTCTTCACTGATTGCCCCACTATCATGATACTTTAAGTATTGGAGCTGAAGATTTGTATAGCTATATTTTCATCTAAAAATCATTCAAACACTCTCTGTGATACTCATGGTTCTTTATTTGAAAAATTTATTTTAGAATTTCAATAAATTTATCATACATAGAAATCAATACTTGTCTTTCCAACCTATTTCCTAATCCTAATTTTAAATGTCATGTACCCAGTTTTCAGGATCATTCTTTTTTTTTTTTTTTTTTTTTTTTTTTTTTTTTTTTTTTTTTTTTTTTTTTTTTTTTTTTTTTTTTTTTTTTTTTTTTTTTTTTTTTTTTTTTGTCTTTTTTGAGACAGGGTTTCACTATGCGGTCCAGGCTGGCCTTAAGCTCACTTTGTAGCTCAGGCTGGTCTCGAACTCACAACAATCCTCCTGCCTCAGCCTCCCGAGTGCTGGGATTACAGGCATGTTCCACCATGCCCGGCTATAGGATCATTCATTCTTGAAACTCATTTTTAGTTGAGTTTTATTTTTAAAAGTGTTCTCTTCATAGATATCTATGGTACATAATAGCCGCTTGAATTATGGATACTTGGTATGTACATGTGACACATTTAATTCTTTTTTTATCCCTTCTGCTGCCGACTCTTCTCCCCTTCCTCTGTATCTTATTCCTTTCCCACTTGCAGTAGATGTTTCTGATTTATCAGTATCTCCAATTGTGAATTATTCTGCTTGTAAACAATTCTGTTCCCAAGCAAAAGCATTTGGTAAAATTTTGCTTCTATTGACAAAGTTTACATCATGTGAGAAACATGACCAGAGCCATCTTCTCTAAAATCATGAAATAAGTTAAATTTTTAAACCAAGCTACCACTGCATCTCTCTTTCCTTTTGCACTTTACTTATACATTGTATTTCTCATATGACAGAAATCATAAGGTATTTAACCTTGTGTGTCTGGTTTATTTCACTTAACATGATGGTCTTGAGGTACACCCACTTTCTTTCAAATGAATCAAATTTACCCTTCTCTGTAGCAGGGCAGTGGTGTGTTGTGCATAGATGTCAGATTTTTCTCCCTCATCTGTTGATGAATGGACAGACTGCTTCCAATATTTAGCTATTTTGAGTTTTCTTGCTATAAATGTTACTAATGTGTATCACTATAACACATTCCTTTAACTCAGCTGAACTGATTGAAATTTACATTTCTAATATTTTGAGGAATCTCTATAATGATTTATATAGTGGTTGTACAAATTTATGCTCTCACTAATAATGTAAGAGGCTTACATTTATTTTATTTTTACCACTGCCTTGTCAGCATTTGTTATTTGATTTCTTGATGATTGCCACTTACTGGAGTGAGATGAAATTGCAGTTGTTTTCATTTGCCTTTCTTTAATGGCTGTGATGTTGAGCAGTTTCTCATGTATTTATTAGTTCTTTGACTTCTTATTCTAAAAGTGTCTATTCATTTCAGTTACACATTTTTAGTTCAATTTTTTTGAGTTTTTATGTAATATAGATCAATATTAGTCCTCTCTCCAAGTATTAGCTGCTAAAAAAAAAAAAAAAAAAAAAAACCTCAGTCTGTGTTTTCATTTTCTTGGCTGTTTCCTTTGCTGTGAAGAAGCAGTTTTATCTGCTCTGATCCCATTTTCTTGATTCTTCATGTTATTTATTGTGCAATTGGGGTTCTGTTCAGAGAGTTCTTGCATACCCCCATGACTTCAAGAGTTTTTCTTGTTTTATCTTGCCATAGATTAAGTGTTCTGTTTTAGCATTTAGATTTGATCCATGTTGATTATAGTATATGAGAAAAATTTTGAGTGGACTCTATGTCTTATAAAGCATGCTAAATTATAAGAATAAAAAGAAGAAAAACAAAAGTGGTATGAAAAGTTAGACAAAACTACTGTAAAGGTTATGCAGATTTCTTTTTGAGAAAGAAATGTTAACTTACTGAGATTAAGTGGTCATCTTCAACTCTTAGAAAAAATATAACTTGGATGTGAAGAGTTTCCTAAATGAATAAAAAAAAAAAGATACATAAAATCAAACACCCATGAAAGCATATTTTGTATTTCCTGATTTTGCCAAATCCAAATCTAAATCCAAATCCAGATGCTGCTTGAATATGCAACAAAATTATTATTACTTGCTTCTGTGAGTTCACATGTCCCAGGCACCAGTGGTCACCATTGTCTCTCCTAGCTTTCATATTTACTCCCTTCTTCTGTATCCTAAATATTTATAGCAGTGAGAAAAATAAATAATTGATTGCATAAAAATAACTAATATTTGTTATTTCTCCGCAGTACACACAAATTATTTCCCTGAGCTTTGCTTCCAGGTCATGTCCCTTCATTTATTTATAGCTGCATAAAAAACATGTTTAAAATCAGGAACTCAAGTCACATCACCTACTCAAAGGCTTTGAAGTAAGCGAACCTCTGAATGACCAGAGAGCTGTGGCCTGAGGCTTGGCATGCACACCTCTTACTCTTGGCAGCTTTTGTCTGTCGTCTACGCTCTGTGTCTTTGCAATTGCATTTCTGAGGCATGCTGGTGAAGGAAGAATTTTCTTTTGTCTTTTAAAATTTTATTGAACTGGTGTGAACCATAAATCCATTCATTCTATAAATTATTATGCTCTTCTAATTTTGGAGAATAGTAGCTAAAATTTTCTCTGTGTAGTATTTTACTTTGAGGATAACAGCCCTTATCACATTTTACTATATTATTGTATGCATTTATTTTGTATTCTTTTGCTACACATTCTTGAAATTCAATACAATTTTTGACTCAACTTACTGTATAGTAACAAATATAGCTGTGTGAATAATTGTGTAGTAAAATAGTCTTTTTCAAGGAGTTGATTCATCAAATTAGGAAGACAGTTTGTTTAAAATCAGTGACCATCTGTTTTTGTTAAACTTGTTTAATCAATACAATATTCTGTGGCCATATATCTGAGTAATAGGAGGATACAATAATTAAAATAAAAACATGTTTACCTGAGCAATAATGCATTTCAGTATTTTACTTGTATCTTTTTTTTTTTTTTAATGGGACCGGGGATTGAACTCAGACCCTTATACTTGCCAGGCAAGCACTTATTCTATTGAGCCATCGCCAAACCCCTATATAGTTTCAAGTCTCCTTAGTTTATGCTACGTCTTTTCAGCAATGCCTAACTCAAATATATTTCATGAGTGCTGAGTAATTAGGATTATTCAATTTAATATCATACAGTATAAAGTTACTAATAAGACAAAGTTAATTTTAAAAGGCTCTACTTTAGGGGGCACATAACGTATTCTGTCTTCTAAGCAATGGAACAGTCTTCTTACATTAAGGACTGGAAGGTGATATAATAGTTAAATTCTAACGCATGTACAGATCCAGGGGCATATGACACAATTTAGAACTTTTTCACTGATATTTAAGCTGCTGCTGTCTCATGTCTCCTTTATTCCTCTTTGCTTGAACAGTATAACTGGCAATGTAAGTGTAAGTGGTGATGTGTATTTACGGTGAAAAGTAATGAAATGTTTTATGGAAAACTGCTCTCTCATTTTTTTAAGTGTATTTGGCATATTTTAGGTATAAACAATGATCACATTCATCATGTGGAACGTGGAATCATCAGCAATAACAATAGCACCAAACAGTTTAGAAAATGCGAACTGAAGTAATTATTAATTTGCCACCTTTAATTTTTGTGATTATATAAAATCTGAAATCAATTAGGAAATCGTATATAGTAAGTAAGCCCTTGATATGGCAATTTTACCATCAGGATAGAAAATTTAACAGTGGATAAGGGAAAGAAAAGAAATAAAAGTAGAAGAGATCAAAACCCCAAAATTTTGGGAAACTGATATAAAAGGCAGGAGGGAATGAGAGAAGGATAAAACAAAAACAAAAACCGAAGAAAAATAACAAAAAGCTAGAAACCATGTTCACACTCATAAAAATAAGAACAATGAAGAGTAAACAAAACAAGCTGGAAAAGAGAAAGAAAAAAAAAGGAGAGAAAAACAGCCCACTTCAGAGCCGGTCTTCGCTTTTAACGGTAGACAACATGGAAAGACAAACTCCAGGTCCATCCGGCTGAATCGCAGAGTCAGCAGTAGCGTCATGTGGGGGCGATCCCTGCAAGTCTGCGCCTTTCCTTCCACTGATGTTCAAGCTGGGCTGCAAGCAGATCTGTCAGGCTGCAGCCCGCGTGAGCCTCCTTTGGGCTCGAAACCAGCTGGAGGCCTCTAGGTGGAGCCTCAGCTGCTCTGAGCTCTGAGGTCTGCGGGTCCCACACCAAGGCGGCTCTGGGCTGTTGCCCTCTGCTTTGGGATGTCTACATCCACATAACTCGATACCGCTGCAGTCTGGTGCATCAGTGCCTCTGCTCCAGCTGTGCATTTCTCTGTGGAGCCCTCAAGTCACCAGTAGTCACTGTGCAGGGTTCTAACAGTCCCTCCTATGTAGTGAGGCTAGGCTCAGGGAGAAAGTGTTGCCTGCCACTTCTTTCTTCTTCCTTGAAGTTTCTCTCGTTGCTCTACCCGCAGGCTTCAATCCGCATTTCAGATCCTTCTTGAGTCCTGGGCCCCCACTTCCTTCCTTCTCCTGTTCCTCACTATTCTATGTTCTAGTTTCTGGACCCCAGGGAGAGGAGGGAGGATGGGTAGGAATGGGAAGGGGATTCAGGAAAGGAAACAAGCTGTATTAGGTACATGACCCACTGCACCAAAGAACTACACTTCATGGACTACAAACATGCTCTAATAAAAGAAAGAAGAAAAAAAATACTAACAAAATATTCTATTATACAAATCAATATGGAGACAATTTTAAGGTAAATTCAAATATGTAAGGATTATGACTTGCTTTTGAATTGAAAGGCTTGATATTATCACAATTTTTTATGATTTCTTCTGTTTAAAAATTTCTCAATATGTCATACAACTCCAATCAACACAACATTTTGGTAGATTTCTTTTGTTGAAAATTAAAATGGTTAATTGTAACTCCATATATAGTTACTGAGATTAAAAAGTAGTAAAGAAAATTTTAAAGTAGGTCAATTTGGAAGAACTTTCATTACTAGAAATCAAAATTTGGGGCTGGCCAAACAGCTCAGCAGATAAAAGCACCTGCAAGCAGGAATAGGGGCTGGGGGCTCTATCCCTGCTGTGCTGGCCCTGCCCCTGCCCCTGGGGCACACTGTGAGGGCAATTGAGACTGGGTGTGGTGAAGCAAGCTTGTAATCACAGCTCTTGGGAGGCTGGAAGCAGGAGAACCACTGTGAGTCTGATCTAGTAGTGAGGCCCTGAACACCCTATCGTCCCTTCCCTATAATACATTAAAAAAAAGAAATCAAAACTTAGGAAAAACTGCTTTAGCTTAGTAGATTGCTAATTTAACCCCCCCCCCATTTTTGGTTTTTTATTAATACCTTAGATAAAACTTAAGTCAGCAATTTTCTTAATGTTTAAACTACAAACTTTGGGCACGTCAGATAGTTCAGGGAATTAAAACGTCTGCTTAGGCAGAATGTAGGGGCTGGGGTTCAGTTCCCGGCCTGCTGTGGCAGCCCCGTCCCTGGGGTGCATTGAGACAGTGAATGAGACTGTGCATGTGGTGTGAGCCTATAATCCCAGAGCTTGGGAGGCTCAAAACAGGAGGATCACTATGAGCCCGATCTACATAGTGAGACCCTGTAGACCCTGTACTAATGACATTAAAAAAAAAAAAAAATTAAGCTACAAATTTTAAGCAAGCACATCCTACCTTCAAATAGTAATATTTCTTCTTTATGTATAACACAGAAGTACTATTCCACGTTCTCTGTTTCATATTTTGTCTTTTTTGCTATATACTTTCACTATTTTATACTTTACTAGTTTAGATCATCCCCAAATCTCAGTCACACTGAGGTACAGATTCTGAAAATGACAAGGTAAACGAGGGCACTCTTGCGGTCATGCTCTTAGGAGGAGGGCCCTGCTAAGAGGGGGTCCCCAGAGGTTGCCTGGAAAGCCCTGTCTTGCTGCCGGGGTCCTACCTTCCTGTGCTACTTCCTGGATGTCGTGAGCTGAGTGGTTTTCCTCCCCTAGGCCTTCCCATCATGCCATTTCTGCTATACAGGGGAACCACCTACAGAGACTTCTGAAAGGTGACCCCAAATCAGCCCCTCTTCCATTAAGTGGTGGCTGTCAGCTATTTGTCCCAGAGTCATGTGTGCTATTAATATCAGGGTATATTTTACCATTTTTATCTTATGTGTTAATTTCTACAACAATTAAATAGAGGTTTCAAAACAGTGTCTTTCATTTCAACCACTTCCAGAAATCATCATTTCTCTCTCGCAGAGCCAGGGTTTCTTCAGCTACCATATTTATGTCTGAAGCACTTAATATTTGTTATAGTAAATTTCTACCAGAAATGGACTCTTTCGAGTTTTCTTGTCTCAGAAAAAAAAAAAAAAATCTTTTTCATCTTTGCACTCAGGTCTTTTTAACGAGTTGCTTGTTTTTCTCACTGCTTTACCTGTGCTCTCCCCTCTTCCCCTTTCCCTTTGCAAACTGCAGTTTGTTTCCCCTCCCAATCCGAAGGTCTTCCTTGTTCTGTGTGGGGGCTCGGTCCCTTCTTGACATGGTGCAGTATCTGCCCAGTTGGTTCACCATCGCGGGAAGCTGCGGCCACCTGCCCACCAGCCTGGCTGTCCTATGTCCTCGTGGATGACTGTAGTAAAAGTGCTCCAAATGCATATTTGTTGCCTGTACATAGACACAGTTTCTCTAGTCTAACCGTAGCTCCCAGTTATGGTTTAGCAACTGTATAAAAGTGGAAGAAGGTTTTATTGTTCTTATACGTTTACTGTTGCTGACATAGTTTACTTCTATGCAGGGCTACAGGTTGGAGAAGGCTAGGGCTACCAGTTCCTTAGAGGGTCTTAGATTTCAGGCTACTTGGTTGTTTGGTGATATGCCTTCAGAAAGCTGATTCTTTGTTATATTGGTAGTGATGTGATTTCTAACAATCCATATCCTAGGGAGAACAGGTCTCTCTCAAACAATATCTTATTTTTTGTTTTTCTTTTGTACCTCTAAGATGCTTCACACTCTTCTGGTAAATGGACTCTTATTTTACAGACTGTTACATTTATCTTTTCATGAGTTCACAGTCAAATATTTTTATTACACACCTATTTGCAGAAGATGTTTATTTATTTAGAATTTTTCAAAAGTCTGTTTCTTGGTTTCCTAATTTTTCTCACATACAAAACCATTTCTCTGGTATTATTAAAATGCTTCTAATGCTTTATTATTATTATTAATTATTATTATTTTATATTTTTAGGGAAGGGTCTACAGGGTGTTCATGGTCTCACTACTAGATCAGATTCGTAGTGATCTGCCTGTTAACAGCCTCCTAAGAGCTGGGATTACAGACACGTGCCACCATGCTAAGTCTCAATTGCTGTTTCAGCACGCCGCAGGCATGGGGGCGGGGGCGGGGCCAGAACAGCAGTCCCGGGTATGAAACCTCTGACCGCTGCTTCTGCTCCCAGGTGCTTTAATCTGCTGAGCTATTTGGCTGGCCCAGTACTTTAGATATTACACGCAGAGTATATTTGCTTAAACTTTACTTTATTATCATAATTTTTGAAGCATAGTTCCATTAACACACAACTGAAGGTTTATAGTTCTTTTTACAGAACACTTCAAGGATGTCATTCCACTGATACCTGACTTTTGCTATTGTATCAAGATGATGTATATTATTAATGCAAACATTTTTACTTTAGATAGTGTATTTTTCTCTTTTCGTTTTGGCTTTTGAATGTGGTTTCTTTGCTGCTTTTCCTAAATGAGGACTACTCTATACTTTGATAAGGACTCATTTGTGTATGTTGCTTGATACAAAATCCTGAATACGAGCTTCTGAGACCGGCCAGAGACAGCGCGGCCGACTCCGCCGTCCTGCTCCATCCCGCCCGCCCCCGCCCAGCTCCTGAGACCGGCCAGAGACAGTGGCTGACTCCAGCGGCCTCCTGGATCCCGCGCCAAGCTCTCCCAGCGAGAGCGAATTTACAGGACTCACCAGACTTCCCAGAGCAGTGAGAGTGTGGTGAGTCTGAGG